>SJJU01003947.1:0-10203 GCA_012932125.1 Conopomorpha cramerella
TGTTTGTTTTTTTGTTTCTTTTTGTGTGTTTCTACTGTTGTCAATAAATGTTCTTTCTTTCTTCTTTCTTCTATTCTACACACATCAAAAGTGTCTAGGGATCAAGTACATGTTAGAAGATTGCAATCAAGAATATATTTTACAAAAACTGATTTCATTAATAATTTATTCAAAATGTGGTGATAAGTCATTGATACAGGCACGGGGAATTTGGTAGGAGACCAATCCAGAAGATTAGATTTGATTTAAATAAATTAGATTTTTTGAGAGCTAAAAATGTTCTTGATCCCTCGTCGATGATCGTCTATCTTCTATCTAAATAATATCTAAAATTTTATAGTGCTGTTCCTTTTCTTGTAATGTAACTTGTATTTATGTGACAAATGTGAATAAATGGATATAACTAAATAATAAATAGATCCCTAGACACTTTTGTTGTGTGTACAAAATGATTGAACAACACGTATGTGCAGGGGTGTCGGGTCTCCCGGGCTCGGAGGAGCGCGTGGAGACTCTGGAGCAAGCCAACGGGGAGCTGGAGAGGTTGCGGCTGAGGGTCGACCGCTTGCACGCTGACTTGGCAGAGGCGCAACAGGAAGCCGAGGTAACGTCACACGGCACACTTAACACCTAACACCTATGTTACACCACTTATCTCCTAACATCTATGTTACAATCCAATTGATCTCTAAAATTGAATAGGTATACAGGCTGGCTTTGGTGTTTGGACCAAAATTTTCTTACTCATAAATTTATACTGATCCCAAGATTGTTGTTTGTATTTATTATTTTTAACATATGTAAACTGTATGGTCACACAAACATTTATAATAAAAATTAAAAGACTTGACCTGATCATGAATCCTAAGACATCCTGCGTTAGTATTTCTGTGAATGTTTACCACTACCTACTAATAATGCCATCATGGGGTATGCCATGTCACTACAAAGTTGAGCATCAGATTGTATCCATTTCAGTAGGTCAAGCGAACAGAGCGCCATCTGCATTCAGCTTCCCGTTTCTTTCCTATCGTAACAGATATTTACTTTTACTAAAATTAAGATGGATTCGAGAAGCCGAAAACATTGACATTTATATGAAAACCTCAGAGTGGTGAACCAGATTCTCGGTTGACTGTACATACACTGTTTTTATGGTATTGTTTATTGGCAGGTCTCCAAACGTAGAAGAGACTGGGCATTCTCTGAGCGCGACAAGATAGTGCAAGAGCGGGAGAGCATTAGAACACTGTGCGATAGACTCAGAAAGGTAAGATTTTCTTTTGGATGATTTCTTCAGGTGAATATTTTGGAGAGCGATGTAAAATAGTAAAGACACAGAAAAAGAAAACGTTAACAAACAAATATTGGGTCCATCCTTAAGATCTAGGTTAGGTTCATAGGTTTCTTTCACAATATTTAAGCAAATATCCTAATTATCCTAAACCAAGATAACAGATCTTCGATGTAATTTTCCACATGGTATGTAATAATAGTACTCGGTGGAGGACAAATTTATTGTGATAACGCCACGACGAGGCGGTGTGCCGAATAAATGAACCGCAAACGAATCTCTACCAATTCGCGGTTTTTAAATGTAAAATAATAAACTGTACATCAAAATTACTAACTTGAACACCTAAAAAGCCAAAGTTATCATCAGAATGGCAATTAGATGACCAAATCAGTAATTTTGTTGCTAAGTCAGTATTTTGGTTAGGTTAGACTTTTTTGATGCACGTTTAAATTTTATCCTTTTTAAATCATTCAATCAAGAAAAAAAAGCGGAATCAGACAGTCATAAATCGCAGTCATTTGGCCTTAGGCTTATAGGGGATAGAAGTTGCATGGCATGTTAGCTAACAACCACAAATTTAGCGATTAGAAATATATTATAAGACTAGAAATAGTTCCGCAAATCTCAGATGAGAGATCAGATGATTAACTCTTTCACTATCCGGAAAAAATATCAAGTAAGTTTAGACTTATCATTTATTCGTTTATCTTTTACAGGAACGCGACCGCGCGGTCAGTGACCTGGCGGAGGCACTTCGAGACTCCGACGACATCAAGAAGCAGAGGAACGAAGCCTCTAAAGAACTAAAAGAACTGAAGGAGAAGTTAGAACAGGAGTTAGAGAAAGAGCCGAATGGGAGAAATAGACAGTCGACGTTCAGTGAGAGTTCTATTGACGGCGACTCGGTACGTACTCTCTTGGATATTTCATATCACTCTGACTAAAATCATAGATAAATGTACAAGCACAATCAGTTGATCTAATGATACACTTTTAAACTTATTTTCATCTATGTCACTATTATAGGTGGGCTCATCTAATAAGTGAATTCTGACAGGTCGACTGACGTGTGTGATAGTCTTGTATTGAAAACATTAGATTTTTATAATAAACATATTGAAAACACAGTGGCGTGCAATCGGTCAAACACTTGTTCATTGTGTTAAAAAAAATTAGAGAGGCCATGTCCAGCAGCAGGCGAATTTAGGCTGATGGTAATATAACTAAAATTCGCTCAACCTCCAACAGGACATAGAATGGGACCTAATAGAAGTGGAGCTAAGCGGGCTCAGTGCAGACGGCGAGCTGGGCTTCACTCTATCGGGAGGTCGAGATGAGCCCTACTTCCCTGACGATTATAATCTGTACGTCACGGCTGTGGAGAAGGGCTCGGTTGCTGAGGGGAAGATAAAGTGAGTGTGATTTTTTTATTTTAGGCGTACGTGTAGCCGTAGGCTAATGTGGACCTAGGTATGTCTGGAAGTTTGGTAATTAATCTTAATATATAAAAGGAAAAGCTGACTGACTGACTGATCAACGCACAGCTCAAACGGCTAAACGTAGACACTTGAAATTTGGTGCGGACGTAGCTTAGGTACCATAGGGGTGCACTAAGAAAGGAATTCCTAAAATTCCCACGGGAACGGGAATAAACGAGAAAATTCTTTTGTATGAAAAATCTAAACGGTTAGACGCTTCAAATTTGTGATGCAGGTACTACTAAACTAAGCGAATGAAATGGCGGGGCGTTCACTAGTTAAAAAATAAAATAAATACACTTCACGCCTCTTAATCCCAAAGCGGGGTAGGCAGAGGCACTTGCTAATGCCCACGGTCCACCAAGCGTATTTAACCCAACGTGACAGGGGGTGAGCCCATCGCCGTTATAGGGTTAATTAATTCAAATGTAAAAAATGTTGTGTGGTTAAAGAAAACGAAACCAAGGCAATAGTGAAACTTTTTTTCACATTATACTACACGGTCAGCTGCTGCGAGCTATAGACGCCGCCATATTGGCCTTGGCTGCTCTGATGAGCGCCTTTCACTTTATCCCTACTCCGCGGCCGGCCGTCACGCGACATGCAACACACAGACGAAAAAGTTTAAGACGATGTAAAAAGTTTCACTTTATATTTAAAGTAGAACTATATAAAACTAGCTGTGACTCGCGGTGCTCCTGGCGGTTTCTCCTGTTAAGTTTTGTTTCCTTGAGAGATTTGGGAATAAATATAGCCTATCTGTATACTGCGTGTAAAAGGATCCCGAGCAATGGTCTTATAAACGTTTTGGGCTCGATAATATAAACAATTTTTGCTATGACGATAATACGGCGAAATGAAAAAAACATTTTTTTCATCTCCATACAAAGCATGCTCCATTGTAGACCACAGCGCTGCTTAACATCAGGCATCATTGTGTTTAAAAAACTACATTTTTTGCCTCGGGAGGTGACATTCGGGGTCCTTTTACATACCGCATTATAGAAAAATCTATCTTGTGCGCCATGATTCGTCACGACCGTTGAGTGTTTTTTTGTGCTTAAAACAGTACAATTTTTACATTTATGATAATAATGGGAAAGTTAAGTTAAGCCGACTTGAGTGCAGAGATTGTGGCGAGGGGGAGTTACTCCAGTTTTGGAAACTCAGTTGGATGTTCGAGCTTTTGGTTTCGGCTGTAGGGTGGTAAGTAGTCATTAAGGTGACATATAGGCCTTCAGGTGACTTGTACACACAGTATCAGATGGTCACCAGATGGGCACGGAATATCGTGGACCAATAAGGCCGGATCCACACTATAAGGTCGATCACGGTTCGTTCGCGGTCCGATTTCGATCTGATAAAATATCATTAAATGAAAAACAATATTGTGTGTATTCATACTATCCGTAACGGTCACGTTCCGGTCGATTCCCATTCCAGTCGCGATCAGTCTTGAAGAAATTTCGATCGGACCGCGAACGAACCATGATCGACCTTATAGTGTGGATCCGGCCTAAGTCCTACTAGCTAAATTAATTAAGAACAATAACTCAATATTGTTCACCGGGTATATGGGCGCGAATATAATCAAAGACAAGCTCGAGCTTACCTTTGTTATTTTACTCGACGTTTCGACGCAGTTGCATGCGTCGTGCTCACGAGTTGACTGACTATACCCGGTGAACAATATTGAGTCATAATGTCTGTGCGCGTTTCATTAAAGTATGAAGAATAATAAGTTTCAGTTGTACAGATTTCGGCCCATAAAACAATCAAATGAATGAAACTAGATACTATATAAACATTATTTTCATATGGCTATGAAAATGCCTGGACCTTCTCGCGGAAACGGGATAAATGACTCCGGCATATAGAGCCATGTATGATAGTGCATCATGATATTACAATGTATATTTTCCAAGAACACCCCAAAATGCCTGAAATTCAAATTTACAAATACAAAATGTTTATTGCCTTCTAAGTGTACAGTAAGGTTCTTATAATATAGGTTTAGTTACAACTTAGAAGTCATTTTCTGACATTGCAATGTTTAAGGTACCTAGTAGAAGCTGCAGACAGGCACCTCTTCAGGTCCACCAATGCAGCCTCCACCAGCCACCCACTTAGTTACAACTTATTTTTTATTAGGAACTTTGAATATTTATATTACTAGTTTATTATTATATCTTATTATTATATCTTATTTAAGAAGAAATTTATTTGGAAGTAGGTAAACCAAGTAGATAATAAAAAACGTAACAACTTTTAAACAATGTTTAACAATTTTAATGTACTGATTGGGGAAATGTTTGGAATGGAAACGATTTTCATAATTGCCTCTATTTTAGTACAGTCAATATCATAGTTATGTAATATATTATGGCCATTTTTTACAATGGGGGATTTTTTTTAACGTTTTTCTGACAGATTTTCGTGCAGTTATGACAGTCCTCCTGTCATTACATACTTTTCGTACAAAATTTCACTGTAATCTGTCAGGAAAAACGTCAAAGAAAATTCCCCATTACTTGCAACTGAAGTTAGACAAGTATAAGGTATCCGAGATGCAATGCGTCGAACATGATCAGTTCGTCGTTGTGAGCATGTGATGTGATTGGCGTGTTGTGTTGTCAGGGTGCTGGACCGCGTGGTGTGGGCGCTGGGCGGGCAGGCGGCGCGCTGGGCGGGCGGCGCGGCGCTGGGCGGGGCGCTGCGGGCCGCCCTGCGCGCGCCGCCCGCCCGCGCGCCGCTCCGCCTCCAGCGGGCTCGAGCACACACCCGCCGCCTGCGCCTGCCACACCGACACCTGCCCGCGCTCGCGCACGGTAACTACACATATTACGTATACACACATCAAAACTGTCTGTCTGTCTGTCTGTCTTACTTTCTACCCATACTATGTATTGGCTATGTGCGCGACGGTGGCGACACGTAGCGTTTACAACATTTGCGGAAGATGTCAAATAATAACAATGTTAACATTGTTAGTTTTCTTTGCGAATATAAATAAAACCAAAGATTAAAATAGTATTATTGGCATTATCTAAGTGCTATTTATTCAATAGTTTCACTATAAAATTAATATAATAATAAAACACTTAGTCAACAAAAACACTTCTTTTCACAGCAGCAATCCATGTTTTCGTTGTTCTATTTTGTAGGACGCTCTTGTAAAATATTTAATGTACATTTGCTATTGAGGCCGTTATTTTTACAGTTAACAACGCATTTCTCTGCTTTGATTTTGTACTGCAATTTGACTGCAATCAACACTTTTGACAGCTGATCATCCGCATTTGTTTCCAATTTCTGCCGTGTTGTGCGCTGCGGTCGTTATCTGTCTGCCACTACTCGCTTTGCACATAGCCAATACACACATCAAAACTGTCTAGGGATCAACTACATTATACAACATTGCAGTGGCGTGCACTGGCTTTTACAACAAGGTAGGCAGTAATCCCCAAGGATCGACACCTATGTATAGGTAACTTGTCTTTACGAAATATAGATAATCTATCTACTCACCCACAAAACACAGGACCTTCGTTAGTCTTTGTCGTGAGTACAATAAAAAAAGGTCTAGCAATAACTCTATTATTCGGTCGCGAAGCTGCAATACTAGGGTAGGTAGTGTCTTTTTGCCTATAGGTATGGTGTGCACACCACTGCAAGATTGCAATCAAAAATATATTTTACAAAAACTGGATTCATTCATGCACGGGGAATTAGATAGGAAACCAATCCAGAAGATATGATTTAATTTAAATAAATAAGGAAGACGTAGTGACCAAGATTGAAAAGGGCATGCTTCGGTGGTTTGGGCATATGGAGAGAATGGATGAAAGTCGATTGACGAAAGAGATTTATATTGGGGATGTAATGGGCCGGGTGAGTAGAGGTCGCCCCAGAAGGACATATACAGACCAGATTGGTGATGTCCTGGCCGAAGTTGGCGTGAAAATTACTCGAAACCGGAGGTCATGTATGAAAAGATGTATGAATGTAGATGAAGCGAAAGGGATATGTCTGGACCGTGACAAATGGAGATCTGTAGTCTCTGCCTACCCCTCTGGGAGACAGGCGTGAAGTGTATGTATGTATGTTTTTTAGAGCTAAAAATGTTCTTGATCCTAGACACGGACCACCATCCTGCCTGATGTTAAGCTTATTTAGAGTAGAGAAGTAAACAATCGTATGTATGCATTGCATTTGCAATGCATATATATTTTTTCTTCTTATTTCTATACCGTCTTTAGTTTAGTATGTGGGATCCGAGACAGAAGGCTAGGCCCCCTCGGCCCATTCGGCATTGATTGAGCTCTGGTCTATTCTGGATGTCGCTGTAGATCCTGGCTCTAACAGGAATCACAGTAGTCGGAAAGTGGGAATATCCCGACTATACCTCTGTTACGACTACCTTTCCCTCATACGAACAAAAGGCGAAATAGCAAAAAAACTAAAATATAATAGAATGTGTTTTCGATCAGGTTGTTCCCGGTTCCTCCCAAATGATGAGATCGTATATTTTCAATATAAATAATCGTTATAATTAGGTATCTACAATAGGGTTACAGTTTTAAATGATAAATAATAAAATACGTGTATGCGGCGATGTGTGTGTCGCGCTAAGAGAACGGTGCCGGGCTACGCGCTTCTTTCACAGGATTCTTTCAATCCATATAGTTGCTCTATTACGCCGTCAGATGGCGCCACCAGTAGGTTATTGAACATTACCCCCGGCCTTGGAAGCTCCGCTTTCCAAAAGTTGGTCCTCTTCTTTCTTAGCATTCTCGATAGGTAGGGGACATATTTTTGAGAATGCCCGCTTTGTGATTCCGTTAGCAGTAAGGATGTCTGCTACACGGGATACTCCATCTTTTCCTGGATAAGTTTGTACTATGCGACCCATCAGCCAACGGAGAGGAGAAGTATTGTTATCTTTTATCAATACCATCGTATCAGGATGTAAGTCTTGACTACTAGTCTTCCATTTTGTTCTCTGCTGTAGTTCTGTTACGTAGTCTTTGGACCATCTTCGCCAAAATTGCTGCCGCAGCTGTTCCACTCGCTCGTATCGTGACAGCGTGGACGTCGTCTCAGCAGTAAGGTCAGCATCAGCCGGAGCAGTCAGCGGTCGGCCGATCAGGAAGTGGGCTGGTGTGAGGGGGGAAAGGTCACAGGGGTCGGATGATAGGGGGGACAAGGGACGGGAGTTAAGAATCGACTCAATCTGTGTCAAAACAGTGCTATACTCCTCATACGTCAGCTTGGCATTACCCACGACCCGCATCAGATGATACTTACATGATCGTACACCACGCTCCCATAAACCACCGAAATGAGGAGAATATGGTGGTATGAATTTAAAATCAATTTTTTCGTTTGCAGAATAATCTATAATTTTATCTGAATGTTTATGTAACATCGTTTTTAATTCTTTTTTAGCACCTACAAAATTACGCCCATTATCAGAGTATATAATGTTAGGTTTACCTCTGCGGCTAATGAACCGTTTTAATGCCAAAATATAATCGTTTGTACTAAGACTAGTAACGAGTTCTAAGTGTACAGCACGGGTAACAAAACATACGAATAAACATATGTACGCTTTTATTAGTTGACCCCCTCTGCCCTTTCGATTGAGTACGTTAACTGGCCCTGCGTAGTCTACGCCAGTGCGGGCGAATGGATAGCACGGCTCGATTCTGTCAGCAGGTAGGTTTCCCATGATTGGACTTAATGTCTTCCCGTTTGAGCGCGAACAGCTGACACATTCATGGATTACCCTCCTGGCTAAATTTCTAGCCCTAAGTACCCACCAGGTTTCACGTAGTGTAGACAGGAGGTGCTGTTGACTCGCGTGAAATAGTTCGATGTGTGTATATCGAAGTAATAAAATAGAAAAAACGTGTTTATTATCCAAAAGAATAGGATGCTTCTTGTTATAGTTAAAATTTACCGAATTACATAACCTACCTCCTACTCTTATAAGTTGGTTTTCGTCTATAAAAACATTAAGGCTCTGAACTCGTTTGAAGTCTTTGTCGTTTGGTTTAGTGTCTTTGTTTGTCAGAGCGGCATACAATTTTGCAAAGGACTCCAGCTGTGCGTACCTAGCTAGTAAGTACTGTGCGTCGGTCAACTCCGAAAGAGATAAGCAACCGGTTTTGCGATTTTGCTTGTTGCGTAGATTATTAATAAAGCGCAGTACATATGCTGTGGCGCGCATCATTCTATTGAATGAAGAAAACCTATTAAAATCTATAAATTCGTTTTTAGATTGAATCTGAGTGCTTGTTGTTAAGCACATGACATGATCATTTTTTAATTCAGGCAAACTATCAATATCTGTTAAAATGCAATCACCAGAATTAAATTCCGTTTTTAAATAAGGACCGTTCCACCATATATCAAGGTCGATTAGATTGTCCAAGTAAACGCCTCTGGACAGTAAATCAGCAGGATTTTCCTTCCCACTGACGTGTAGCCATACGGAGTCCCCAGTAAGTTCGTTAATTTCTGTCACTCGGTTTTGAACAAATGTTTTAAGCAAATGGGGTGACATCCTCAGCCATCCTATGACAATCGTGGAATCGGACCAGAAATAAACTTTATCGAATTTCATACGAAGTGAGCAGGTTATTTTTTTATAAAGTCTAGCACCGATCAATGCTCCACAAAGTTCTAATCTTGGTATACTAAGTGCCTTCAAGGGAGCGACTTTGCATTTAGCGCACAATAGTGTAACCTTTGCTTTAGAATGGTCACTGCCGTCGGCGGCGGCGTAGGACCGTACATAGGCGCAGGCGCCGTACGCTTCCTGCGAGGCGTCTGTGTACACGTGAAGCTCAACGTAACGCGTGTTGTTACTCTTGACGTGTCTCGGTATTCGAAGGGTATGTAAACCCTTTAAAGTGCTTACAAATCGTTGCCAAGCTATAGCTATGTCATGAGATACATAGGTATCCCACTCGATTTTACAAAGCCATAACCTTTGAAGTAAAATCTTCGATATAATTATAGCCGGACTTAAAAGTCCCATAGGATCGTATATTTGGGATATAATCGAAAGTATCATACGTTTAGTGACTTTAGATATATCGCAGGTAATATCTACTTTAGTAGTGTAATGTAACTGATCCGTGACATGACACCAACCTAGCCCAAGTGTCTTGTTTTGCGCATGTTCACTGTCAAAACTTTTACTTAGTGCATCTTCACCTGTCTTGAAATTAAAGCACCATTTTCTCAAAGGAAAACAACCCGCTTGTAATACCTTTGAAACTTTCTCGCATCGCTGTAGTAACAACGAGTGATCGTCGTTTCCAGTGATCAGATCATCGACGAACATGTCTTCCTTGATAATCTGAGCTGTGACGTCATCGTGACAGTCGTGAGCCAGCTGTCGGATGCAACGCATACTGA
>SJJU01003949.1:0-46207 GCA_012932125.1 Conopomorpha cramerella
AGTTGTCGAGTGGAGACCGCGTCTCGGCAAACGTAGTGTAGGACGCCCTCAGGCAAGGTGGACTGATGATATACGCAAGATGGCTGGCAGAAGCTGGATGCGAGAAGCCGAAAACAGATCACAGTGGCGTGCAATTTTAGAGGCCTATGGTCAAGTTTGGGCTGATTGATTGAGATGCATGCGATATTATGGTGGTTACCTTCGGTGTGTTCATAAGTTTGAGACGAAATAAAAGTTGCATAACCTTTTTAATAATTTACTTATATTTCTAAAATTTTCCGTGCACATTAAATAGACACTTATCAACAATAAAATATAATTGTTATTCGAAATGACCGCACCTGTTTTTAATACAGGCCCTTAGACGATTTGGCCAGTCATCAATTACGGCACGAATCTTTTCCAGCGGAATTAGCTTTGCTTCTCGGACAAGGGCTCGCTTCAATGACTCCAAGTTTGGGCGGGACTTTCGGCAGGCCCTGAGCTCTAATTCCGTCCATAAAGAATAATCAAGCGGGTTGAGGTCGGGACTGGACGAGGGCCATTCGTCCGCCGCGATGAAGGCCGGAACATTTTCTCGCAACCAAGCTTGGGTGGATTTTGCCTTATGGGATGGCGCCGAGTCTTGCTGGAAAACCCAAACCTTATTGTGAAATAAAGTATGAGACAGGGGTTTCACGACAGACTCTAAGATGTCACTTTGGTAATTCTTGGTTATCACCTTGACGCCTTTTTGGCAGAAATGGAGTGGAGTGACACCTTCGTACGAAACTCCCCACCATACCATCACACTGGCCGGATGATGAGACAGCGAGACATTCCGTGCTGAAGCTGGGACATCCTTGCTACTTTTGGCATACACTTTATTATTTTGTCGATTGAACTTTTCTTCGACAGTAAAGATTTTATCATCGGTGAAGAGTATCTTCCTCGCATCGTGTCTCTTAAGCAGTATTGGACAACGTTCGCGTCGCAATTTACGAAGGCGATCGTTTAAAAAGTGAACTTTTCTACGGCTATACGCTTTTACCTTCAGATCATATTTCAGTATTCTGTTCACTGAAACGCGCGAAATATTAGTCTGCAGAGCGAGTTTCTTCTGAGTGCGACATGGATTTCGGCGAAGTCCCTCTCTGATGATTTTGATGTTCGCAGGCGTCCTCATAGAGCGTGGCCGACCACTTCTTTCACGATCTTGCAAAGAACTTGTCTCCTTGTATCGTTTAATAGTGTAATACACGAAGTTACGGCTCACTCCAGAAGTTTTCATCTCACGGAAAATCTCCATTGGTTTTTTTCCTACCTTATGTAGCGAAATAACGGTCGCACGTAATTCTTTAGTTCCCTCCATCGCGAGAACATTAAAAGAAATGAATCTGTCAATCATAAAAATTAAAAGTTAACATTCCAAATTCAAAATTGGAAAAAGAAAAAATTATCAGCCAGTAACAATTTTTTTTTTTTGAGTACAAAGTTTGTCTCAAAACTTATGAACACACGAGGTATGTATATCTAATCAATTACCATTAGACAAAAAATAATTCAACCCATGCATTTACTAAGTGAAATAATGATAAAATGATTAATTAAGTCATTACATATTGTACATATGCACACACAGATTTATTAAATAAATGCAGTTTTTGAACCTCCTGAACATATTTTATTTTTATTGTAACTGGGGAAGTTTCCATGTTTATTTAAACTATTTTTATACATACATACACTTCACGCCTGTCTCCCAGAGGGGTAGGCAGAGACTACAGATCTCCATTTGTCACGATCCTGACATACCCCTTTCGCTTCATCTACATTCATACATCTTTTCATACACGACCTCGGGTTTCGAGTACTTTTCACGCCACCTTCGGTCAGGACATCACCAATCTGGTCTTTATATGTCCTTCTGGGGCGACCTCTACTCACCCGGCCCATTATATATAGCCCGACTATTTTTATACTTGTTCAGTAATTAATTTCATATATTCGGAGGTTACGGATTTTCGTGATGCGTGATCTCATCACATCCGTATTCCCATTCTTGATTTATTTTATGTGCTACTTATATATTGCTTTTATTACGATTAATATGGAGCATTATTCATGTCTCGATTGTCTTAAAATTGTTGGCAAACATTTAACCACATGTCAGATTCTCGTAGCACAGTAGAGGTAGCAGAAGGCCTAGTAGGCACGGATTTAAGCAACATAAAATATGCATGAACTGTTATGACACATTTCAACAAATCGCAACGCGTTGTATGTTTTGTTGTTTCGTTCATAGAGAGCGCATTGTTAGGTGTGGTGGCTTGTAGAGTGAGAGAGTGAGAGTGAGAGAGTGAGAGAGTGAGTGTGAGTGACTGACCGATCTGCCAGACGTTGCAGGCGCCGAGCGGCGCGCCGGCGGGCGGCGCGTCCACGGCGCCCACGCCCAGCACCCCGCCCAGCGACAGCCGCCGCGCCGGCGCGCGACGCTCGCGCCCCCACCACAGCTCGCCGCTGCAACACACACACACATACATGTACACTTCTCATATATATTGCTTTAGCTAAGCGGGACGGACGAGCATGCTCACATTTCACAGAGGTTTTTTAACTTAAGAACACATACGTTTGAACTTTATAAAAGTGATAATCTCTGTTTGGTAGACATTAAGTTCCGGATATATTGTTATTATTTTGCTTTAATTAATTTTATAACAAAAAAAATATACCTCAGATTAACACATTGGCGGACACTGAAATAGCGACAATAGATGTTTTACTGTTATGATGCCTATAGGCGTTTATTGTCCGGGAAACAGTAAAATCTAAAAGTAGTTATAGTTATATACGAATATGTAGTTCAGAACAAATTCTGATTCCCGAATTATGAAACAATAATCGACACTCCAGCACTTGAACATAGTTTGTTAAACACAATGAGAGCAAAACAAACAATACTAATAGATGATCATTTTTTAATGAAACGCGCACAGACATTATAACTCAATATTGTTCACCGGGTATATAGGCGCGAATATAACCAAAGACTAGCTCGAGCTTACCTTTGTTATTTTACTCGACGTTTCGACGCAGTTGCATGCGTCGTGGTCACGAGTGGTGGAGTAGTCCACAAGCTCGAGCTTGTCTTTGGTTATATTCGCGCCTATATACCCGGTGAACAATATTGAGTTTTAATACTAATAGATATCTGTACTTAGGGGAGTTTCAGAAAACGGGAGTATTATCCAGTAACTCGAGAACTAGGCTACTGCCGCTCTCTACAGACGCTTGGAGCACTGTAAGATAGAGGCAATAGTGTACATTATATGGGACATTCCCTCCAGCGATGTAGAGTGTAGAGTAGAGTGTGCAGCGAGTAGGGTAGGTACCTGGTGAGGCGGAAGTGCCTGCGCTTGGCGGGCGCGGCGGCGGCGCGCGTCCAGCGGCGCCGCGGGGACCCGCTCGCGCGCGCGCCCTCCGACCGCTTTATCATTGTGCTGCGGAGACGGACCACTCATATTACACACGCCCCTATTGTAAACGGCTGCGGCTAACTATCACAAAAACTACTTAACCTTATTACGACAAACAAAGACATTTCAGAAATCGACATTCAGACAGACTTCACGTGTTTTATCTAAAGAGTAGCCTTATAATGTTACTATTGTTACGTATAGTACTAGATGCTTAGTCACTACAATGTTTGTTGTAGTCGACATCTCAAAAAGATTACAATATTATGGATGTACTGATAAAAATAAGTAGACGATTATGTCCTCAGAGAATACGAAGGCATGTAGGACTTTTTGAGACTTCGTATGCAGCTTTACACGATGTCCGTGGAAATACGTTGATTAAAAAATAATTCAAAATAAGACACATGAGGTATATAAACGAAATGCAATAAAACATACCAGTATCTATTCCAAAACAGCAGCAAAAAAAGGAATGAAACTTGAGTTACACCATCATTTTATAAATTTTAGCAATTATATATTTATTATATTGATTCAAAATGATAGAAAAAGTTCTGTAGGGCCCCATGTGTGCCCAGTATACTTGAAGAGCTTAATTAAGTACTCACCCTTCTTTGAGCAAAACTGGTGTTTCCTGTACATTATTATTTTGGGTATCTGAGCTGGATGAGATTATTTCCAAATATTGCTTTATCGCCGCTACCTGTAAAGAAAATTATAAAACAAATGTAGTTTTAAGATAGTTGATAAGAAAATGCTATATCCCTATATGCAGAACTATAAAGACTGTAAATTTATTAATAGTTTATTTAAGTTATGAAAATTCATAATCCAGGTCCTTTAGAGAAAAGCGTCCTAGGTTAAGATTAAGTGCTTATATTGATTTAAATATTGAACTGTGTACGAATAGTTTTTAAGGAAATATGGGGATAATATGTTACCCTCAATTGTTTATCTAAGTCCCGACTGTCAATCTTAACCTAGGATGCATTTCTCCAAAGGCCCTAGATTATGAATGATCGTTTCGGCATATCTTCAATAAAACTGGATTACATTTATTCTGCCCGAATGCGCTAGACAAGTCCACTATGTGAATTTAGCCAGTGATAGTCCAACGTTAATAGCTGTTTCCGTAGGGGTAAATCTGGTCAAAATTATTGATGAAGAAAAAAAAAATATGTATAAAGGTGATAGCGTCTGTGGTCCAGTTGGTCGGATACTTGACTTGTAACCGGGAGGTCCCGGGTTCGAGTCCGGCTACTGGACGTGTACCAATGGGACTCTTTTTCAGAGCCTATGTACGCAACGCAACGCTCGTACGGTGAAGGACAACATCGTGATGAAACCCGCACACCACAAGGTGTGTGAACCCTATAACGGCGATGGGCTCACCCCCTGTCACGTTGGGTTAAATACGCTCGGTGAACCGTGGGTACTTGCATTAGCAAGTGCCTCTGCCTACCCCTCTTTGGGATTAAAAGGCGTGAAGTGTATTCATTCATTCATTCATAAAGGTGATACTTACATGCCTAGGCGTGCAGAAGCTGCGGTAGAGCTCGGCCATGTACTCCTCCTTGCAGACCTGGTGCTCGGAGCGACTGGAGACGAGGTTGCCCAGCGACTGGATCGTCTTGGAGATCAGCGTCAGTGTGCGGTTCGTCTGCGGGTCCTGTTAGGGGTAACAAACAACGCTATTAATTAATTGGACTTGCTACGGGGATGTGGTGGGTTCGACAGGCAACGTTCATACGATGAAGAATAATATTGTGATGAAACCCGCGTATCATAAGATTTATGAACATTCCAACGACGAGAAACTCATCCCCTACCACGTATTGTCAAGCTCAATTCATTGGAAAATTGAGCTTGACAAAGTGTGGGAATTTGCTTAGCAAGTGCCTCTGCCTACCCAGGACGGTTTGAAGACGTGAAGAGTATTTTTAATTGTATTGTATGACAAGATAACTCACAATCTGCTCGGTGGTGAGGTCGAAGAGCCTCGGGCCGAGTATGGCCGGCGCGAAGAACCTCAGGAATATGAAGACAGAGACGACGGAGTAGCGCATCTCGCCGTTGTTGGGGAAGCGGCGGCTCGCGCACTGGCGCAGCGCCTCGAACAGCCGGCACATGGTGGCCGGGCACGACGCGTACGACGACGTGATCGCCTCAAACACCTGTGCAAAATATATAAAAAATATTACTTTTAGAACAATAAAAGCTAGGTTGGTGGCGGATATTTAGCCAATCATTCAAGCTTCACCCTTAAAGACCTGTAAATTTAAAAATATAACTGCAATGATCTTCTCTTAGTGTAGATTTAGTATTCATTTAAAAAAAATATGTCTGTTTTTTAACTTAGTCTATAGATCCAAAAACCATTAAAAATAATGACGGACTGATTGATACGGTCCCAAATTTGTTTCAATTTTTTTTTTGTTTTCATAATTGATAACATAGGTATTTAAGGTTTAAGCATTTTCATTATGATGTCAAAACGTTGACGCTATAAGAAACGATACAAATAGTAATAAAATGACTACTACTACTGTATTAAAATATAACTTAAACCGAATCGGCTTAAAAATAGGTAGGAGATCCGGAATGTTGTTGATTGTATTGTGGAGCAGAAGCAGTGGGAATAAAGTCATACCCTCTCAACGTAGTCCTTGAGGTTGGCGATGTTGGGCGCGAGGTGCGTGTGGGGCGCGACGCGCGCCGGGTCTATCTCGCAGGGGCGGCGCTCGGCCAGCACGGCGGCCAGCGTGGGCCGCAGCACGCCGCGCAGGTACGCCGCGCCCGTCAGCCGCATCGCCTCGTCCATCATCTTCGACACCAGCGTGTTGCCGCGGAATATCGTCGTTGGGTCCCTGCGCAATATCATTCGCATTTTATTACAGACTATTTCGATACATTTTAAGTTTTTGTAATGTCCGTATTCTGAATCTCAAGGCTAAGATCTCAAGTAACGTTCGTCTTGCTCTCAACACTCTCTAACTGTCTACTAATTGATTGTCTCGTCCTTGCGAAGGAAGCGTTTTTTGGTTATTTTTTAAAGTTTTGATATCTCATTTGAAAACATCTTTAAAAAAAATCACAAGTCCAGTTTTGCTCCAGTAGTCCTTTGCTACCGTTTTGTATGGTTATACCTACATTCCAAAGGCTACAACCAGAAGACTTTCATAAAAATAGACATAGTAAAAATTAAAAAAATATATCATGTTGTAACCGAAGTCTTTTGACCACTGAGCTTGAGAATACCGCCCCGAAAATGTTCCTTGTCTTTGCAAATATTGTTGCAAAGTTGTTTATTTTGACTAAATAAGTTTTGGTTAGTTTAATTACAGAGTTCAGTTCATATAGACACTGAACAGTTTTGTAGACAGTAAATAAAAGCAACACAAGTGCACATTCTACAATCATACAGCATCTTGCTAAAACTCTAGATCTTGATTGGCTTACCACTGAGTAATAAGATTATTAAATTACAAAAGTACCTACATCACAATTACGATGTTATTACAGGTTTATTCACTATCGCAGAGCAAATAAGCCGTATAAACAAAACGATATTTCCTCGATGACTATTTGTGTAATTACTGTAAAACAATGAATGGTATTTAAAACAAAAAGCTGCTCATGTAGCCCGCACTAGTTACACCATTGTCTGCGGCTTTCATCGAGACGTGTTGTTAATCTCGCCATGTATAAATATTTATGAACGGTGTCATGGCGGCGACGACGAGCTGTCTTTCCGGTTCCGGGTTTTCCGAGAATATTGACGAGTACGACGTTTTGATATATCTATGTCGTGTGTTATTGTTAATGGGACCATTGTAATAAGACCTATCCTAGCATACGTTCATATTTAAGACAAAATATCGCAAATAGCTATATTTTTTGTTTTGTGAAGTTGTACTTGTCAGTCACGTACCTATTAAGGCTGCCTCACGCATTGACCATTAAGCAACATTGAGATTATGAAGTATCTCCATGTGTTTCAGTTCTCATCTGTAGCAAATTCTTATTATACTGTGAAGTGAAGCCTTGTTGTAAACAACGAAAGCACACAGTGAAGTACAAGCAAACTGTACTTACGTGAGAGCAGATATTTCAGCGTCGGCTAACTCCCTCACTATGGGCACGATGAGGTCGTGGTGTGTGAACAGACGGACCAGAGGCTGCGCCGCGTCCTTCTTGCTCGACACTATCTCGCCCAGCAGATACACTGCTGACGCTGTGATTGGCTGAAACATCATTAATTACACGATTAAATAAAATACTACTTATGTTAACCCTTTTCTAACTAGTTTTGAGATTAGAAGCGTAAATTTACTGAATTTAATTTATGATATATAATCTATAGGTATATATAAGAAAGACGGGTTTGTTACAAAACTTATAACTCAAGAACGATTCAACCGATCAGGCAGGAAATTGGTGGGGACGTAGTTTAGAACCAGGAGAATAACATAGGATGCTTTTAACCCGTTCCTGTGGGACTTAGTGCAGTATAGTGTGGGACTTAGTGCACTATAGTTTGTATGACATACTGAAACTACGCGAATGAAATCGCGGGGCGTCCACTAGTATTAATAAGTATATTATCATTTAGTATGAATATCATATCATATACATAATATCATTTAGTTTGAAAAGCAGCACTCTCTAAACACACCTAAAGTAATGAAGTAATGAAACGGATCTACTGTCGATTTATATTTATGACGTAGTTCAAATTCAATTAAGTATTGATATAAAAGGAACTAAGGTATGCGACTCTAGCCATTATATTATATACGGACTATCTGATTGGAATTTGATTTCGAAAATATTGTTAATTGCCCAGATTATTATATTACTCCGTACTGGTATATCGAAACGACTGCGCATAATACTATAAGAACATTACAAACAACTATTTATATTAAACGTTTCAGGTAGCCCATGCAAAGGATGCATACAACGCTAAACGAAAGGTCTATCAGGATTTTATTACAACACCGAGGCAGTTTAATGCCGTCGTAAAGATTTGTAACCATCTTTACGATTCGCGAAAGGTTTTAAGTTGCAACATAAATTAGAATACAATCACGCGAGTAATCCTAATGAAGGCTCAATAGAGTAGGTGTTTCATGTAGATCTTCAAGACGATTATACAACTTTAATGCGCTCAATGATATACTTACGAACTGTTTTATTCTGGCACTTTTTTGTACCTTACTTTTGTAATCGAGATCTTCCGATCTGGTCAATCCAAATATACGATCAGAATTTACTGTGTACTGGTTTTAAGTAAAAAAAATTCATAAGATGACCAAATTATCAAAACGGTTCGCGATTTTTGGTTCCAACCTACACACATTTGAATAGGCCCAAAAAGAATTCTCCGAAGTCATCCAGAGTTATTTCGTTATTTACTCTCGTGTTACGTCTATTTGACTTATATAAATATTGGAAAAAGTAAATTGAAATCAAGAGGCGGAATTTATTATTATCGCCATAACGAAAACTATTACCCTGTTTTGACAGTACCTACACTCACGGTATAAGCCCGGCTTCAAAACAGTAGTAGTCGATCTATACCGAATAAAACTAGAAACCTATATAAACAAACTTTTCGTGATGCAAACAAATTAAACGTAGGTATTCCTTTTCAAATCATACATGTCTTTCATCAAGCTTTGTGTTATTGTACTGTATATCTGTACTTATGCAATAACACTTATAACGATGAAATAAACTTATTCGTCTTAAGAGCGTCTGTGGTCCAGTTGGTCGGACCTTGACTTGTAACCGGGAGGTCCCGGGTTCGAGTCCGGCTACTGGACGTGTACCAATGGGACTCTTTAACCCTATAACGGCGATGGGCTCACCCCCTGTCACGTTGGGTTAAATACGCTTGGTGAACCGTGGGTATTTGCTTTAGCAAGTGCCTCTGCCTACCCCTCTTTGGGATTAAAGGCGTGAAGTGTATTTATTTTTAAACTTATTGAATTTGAAAAAATGAGAATAATGAATCGTAATTGTTGAAGGAGCTCACCTTGAGCGTAACGCTGTCGAGCATCAACCGCTCGAGGGCCGCGTAGTGGTGCAGCGGGAACACGTGGTCGGCGGTGTACTGCAGCAGCAGCCGCAGCGAGCCGAGCGTGGCGGCGCCGGCGGCCGACAGCCGCGTGCCCGGCGGCGTCGCGCCCCGCGTCAGCGCGCCTCCCGCCCGCGACGTTAGGAAGTACCTGTTGACGAGGTTCAAACTTTCTATGCACACATACGAGTTGTCGTCGTGTTAGCCGTGTGGTGACGGCGAAAAGAATACACATGTCACCACCCCAGCCCAACTTTTCCCGTCATGGGGGTCGTAAGAGGCGACCGAGGGAGCTCTCCAGAGAACGGGCAGCAGCGCTCTCTGTGAGTTAAACCACAACACCACTGCGATCGCCAACCCGCCTGCCAAGCGTGGCGATTACTGGCATTTCACCCCAAATGACGGATCTCATTGGGGGAGGCCCTCGTCCAGCAGTGGACGTTATGTGGCTGATGATGATACGAGTTGTAACCACATTCATACGCACATTTCTACTGTCACATCCTCTATTTTGCGACCTAATGAATTGTTCGTATCTTTTTTCATATAATTCGCTCTTATTTCTTAGCAACCCTACGCATCTCTAGGAACCTATAACAAACAATTGAAATATACTTTCAACGATTCCAGCTAAACATTAATGACGGGTTGTTTAATAGGTTTTAATCTGACTGGGGTTCTGCCGATTACAGAATGGCGATGTTCGCTTGCTCTAGGCTGGCACTGAGGGATTAGAACAGTAAGCAAAACGATTGCGTACCTATGTCTTGCACAGAATGCAACCGTCTGTACAAAACGCAATTTTTTGATAACAAGAAGAAATGGTCAGCCGGTAGGATAACCTGCGCCACCTTCTTAATAGCATTGACACCGATAGGAATTATAATCTGCCTACTGCATAGGCGGTATTATAAGGAAGGAACCCACATATCGATTGTTTTTTTCTAATCAAGGCAAACTTAAGTAAACAATTAAAGGTCTATCTCACCATGCTCTAAACGGCGTAGGCGCAGGATGTCTTAATAGTAATCTAACTTCTCCAAGAAAAATTGGCGTGGCAGCATCATGCCACAAGGAGACTCTGGCTTCACAAGCTACACCACGCTGTAAAGATAATAAAATCACATTACTTAATTGCTGTCGCGTGCTTCGGACTATAGTAGACAGATACAACAACCAAAATATAACAACTTACGGACTGTGATCCATCTTTGTCCTTTGGATCAGCCTCCATAACGAGATCAAAAGAAAACATTTCGTCGAACTGTGGGTTGACCGTCTTCTTACGCGGCTTCGTCCTCCTCTCCACTGTGCGGCCATTGGAGTAGAGCAGGGTGACGAGCGCGAAGGGGTCGCACTGTCCGTTCTTGGTGGTGAGTTCCGAGCACTCGAGCACGCGCAGGCGCAGCGTGTCGGGCCCGTCGAGCGCGGCGCAGTGCCGCTCGGGGTCGGACCAGTAATCCGCGGCGGAGGGCGCGGGCGAGCACTCGCCGCCATCGCCCGCCGGCGCCGCCTGCCACTGCGCGCGGTCCTTCAGGCTCTCGGACCGCGACAACGCCAGCGCCGGTTCAGTCTCTACTCCACTCAACAGCTTCTTGCTCGTTGAACTCGAACAAGAGCCAAATCTCATACTCTCTTTACAATACTCAGACAGTCTTATCAGGTTGTTGCCCTTCATCTTCGCCGGGCCGTAGTCGGGGGCCGCGGCCGGCTCGGGGTCCGGGGGCTTTGGCTCCACGCGCAATCGCTTCCTCGAGTCCTCGAGTGTGACCTCGATAAACGCCTTGCCCTGCACCTCGGAATCGGCGTCCACAGGTCGTAGGGCGAACCAGTGATCTTTGTTGTTGTACTGCTGGAGTTCCTCGCACTTGATTGCAACTTTTCCGAGCACCTTATCCGACTTGAGGTGTTTGTCACGGTCGAACACGTATATTGAGAGGAACCTAAATCTTCTAGGCACCTCAAATTGGAACTCCTCTCCGAAGAATGGACTGCAACAAATAACAAAATCATCGTTAGTTGCTGTGAACCGGCAATACATAATCATATGCGTTATAATAGGGCGTATATCTAACCTAATAATTAGTTCAATTAAATTCATTTACTTTGCTCAAAATACAGGTCAAAATGGTGGTAGACACCATCAAGTGGCTTTGATTTTTATATAATATGTAGATTAAAATTGCAAATTAAAAAAAAACCCATTTTAATCGTGCGGGTCTTGCAATTGAACATATTTGTATAGAGTCGACTTTTTCCCCCAACTTTCAACCCTCATAATTTCTGAACAAATTATCAAATTTTCATTTAATAAACAGATTCTAAATAAACGTGTTGTGCTCTTTCATTTGATACCCCACTTGGACACATTCATTCAAGTAAAATTGTTCATCCCCACTTTCAACCCCCATAACTATTGAGTGGGTGAACAGATATCGATCAAACATAGCTAAGAACACTCTCAATCAAATCAGCTTTCAAACAAAGAAAACCGCAATATAATCGGCATTCGTTTAGGAGCTACGATGCCACAGACAGACACACAGATACACACGTCAAACTTAAACACCCCGTCTTTTTGCGTCGAGGGTTAAAAATGTGTCATTCATAAAATCTTTGAAGTCATAATAAACCTTGTCTGTCAATAGTGATTTTAGCTTTTGTTTGAATTCCTGTACATTACTAATGTTACAACAAGAATGAGGCAGCTTATTGTATAGCTTCGGTGCCATACCGAGAATATTTTTGCAATACATAGCTCAGTTGCTTGGTGTCGACTGTATCTTATGTTGTATGCGAGTTGATGGTGTTTAAATAATGATATGTTGCACTTTATAACGAACATTATGGTTTCATATATACACAGATAGATTTTAAAGCTAATCCTAGATGGGTACACTAATATATGACACATTACGCTATAAAATCATAATAGTGTAGATTTACGTCCCGAGACAAACGCAGCCGTACAGCAGTCCTTGTCAGGGCTATCGGGAGCAAATATTTATTTATACACGATGACTAGTATCATTAAACAATCGTTATCGGCTTTCGCACGACAAGATATTTATTGCCAAGTTCCATTTGCAACCGCGTGGGGTGGCTGTTCATTGCGCACCACCCACGGCCGCCGCGCCGGTAAACTTAATGTTGCCAAATTAGCTACAGTTAATGCACACTCATCATTTCGTGAGATCAATAAGCCCACCGAAGTATATTTAAATGAGATCTCGCCGAGCAATAACTTCGCCCGAGTCGCTACCAAATGAAACGTGCTCTGAACGACTGCATTTGCATTGGATGAATGCCCGCTTGTAACGTTCTTTAATGAGCAATATGTTTTACGTGTTGTTGCTTATAGTTTAACTTGTTTTTTATATAGTGACGACTAAATTATTTTATTTAAAATACACACTGTATGTCGTTGCTCTGGGAAGTGAAAATATTGATTCCTCCAATACACGGCGTAAAAGGCACTCGGGCACTCATCACCGACGACAATTACCTACTTACGTTTTAAATTTTACTTTTCTCACTGTTAGGTCGTGCAACTCTGAAGTGATCTTAGGGGACTATGTCACCGGAGGTTCTCTCAACCCCACTAGGAAATAAAAAAAATCGGTAGTTGGTAAGAAGTTGTGCGATCGAAATATTTGATAACGCTCATTATGGGTGAGAGGAGCGGCGGCGCGTGGGCTCCGTAAGCTCAAAGTAACTTTCACACCGAGGGTTTGGACTCTCCTACACAACTTGTAGATTTCGTCTTCGTTGCCATATCTACAAGTCGATTGCGGATGTACACAGCAAATATTATTAAACCTTTTAAATGTGCTACTAAACTAGAAAATAGCTATTAAACTACTAGAAGTTTTCTGATTTCTCTGATATTCATATTTTATTGAGAAATGTACTATATATTTAAAATTAAAAACTAAGAAAAATATAATTTGTATGCTGTCACAGGCAGGTGTTTTGCGTACATATGTCAGGCCTGGCGCATGGTGATCGTCATTTGGGTCGAGAATTGTTCGACGTGCGCTGGCGCATCCGGCGCCATACCGGTATTTATAAAACCGGAGGCGGAACCCAGCGGGGGCGGTGCATTCTCAGTGACCCGCAACTACTCAGCCAGCTTGCCTAGCTTAACGTCACTAATAAAACGAACAATTTACAGCCTCCCGCCGCGCAGTATTGACAGAAAATGTTAAGTAAATGTGAATATTATAACTACTCATTTCAACATACGAACTAACGAGATATAATAATAGATCAGGCAGGAGCATCGCACTTATAGCCATCCTCGACTGAGCCTGGTTCGGCCGCGGCGGTCAACGTTTTACGCGCATAAAGTTCCGGTACCAATTTACCATTTAAAAGCTTCCGTTTATGTGTGACTGCATTGAACTGTTTCGAGGAAGCCACATAGAAAATGTTTTTTAATTATAATAGACATTGTGAAGAAAGTTTTATAAACTAGTTTTCTTTGAATTTGAAAAACTATTTTTAATAAAATCCTATCGCTGTGGTAAGAAAATAATATCAATGTAGAAATAGTATCTGTAAATTTATACGGTGATAATTTCTCCGATACCGATTTATCTCTCATCCTGTTCCCATAAGTTGTTACAGATATCATTTCCGTTCGACATCCTACCGTCTTTGCCGCGAAAGTTAATAGATTGCTCTTTACGTGTGAAGTGGGAATATATTATATTATACAACAATTAGGAGACTATCGAACTTTAGTTAAATAACACTGTTGAATATAGTAGATAAAGTGGCGCCATTATTACGATATGTTGCATATGAATAATCAGCGGACATATTCCGTAACCGCATAGGTATTTCGAGTTGGAGCCAACTCGTGGAAATTTTCGGACAATGAATGGAAGGGAGGGCGGACATGAATGAATTTAATTAACCCACGGCTACAAACGGCAAGTGAACAGTAACGACCATGAAACCTATTCCCATAACTAATAAGCGGGAACTCGTTCATTGTAGTAATTTAATTGGCGTTGGTGGCGGCGGTCGACGGCGGTGTTTTGTCGGTTCATTCATGTCGCTGTGTGGCGTGTCATGAATGACGACTCCCGAAATGTCGGAGGGTTGAGACGGAAAGGCCGTTCCACACGACTGGCGGCCGGCGGAAGCGCATCCGGGACGGCGCGTCCCCCTCCTCCCTTATTTTAACCACAACGATACATTTCTAAATTAAAAGACAGGTTCAGCGGAGAACGATTCGCCCGATGTGAAATCACCTGTTACTTTGTCTTTATCCAAACGATCGTGCCCAGTTATAATAATGTATGTTCTAAACATGTTTACATGCATCAGAAATATAGTATTGTATTGTTGACGGTATAGAAAAGCATGTACGTGAAAGCGACCGGAAGTACTCACCGCTTTTTATGCGCCGTGTGCGTGACTCTTGTAGGTACTATTAGTAAAACAAGTGTCATATACATGTACGCATACGCTGTTGTACCTCGTTAGGAAAACAAAAACAGGATATTTTACAAATACGAATCATCTTGGATGCTAAAAGTGTGTTCAATGACTGGCCTTGGCCTATCTACCGTGAGTGTATTAAGGTATATTTCGATGCACGCTGTGAAGCCGTGCCGGTGGCGGTTGGTTGGTACATTTCGCCAGAGGAAGCCCATCCGTCCGCGCCCGAGGTATGACGACTCACGGCGGGCGCGGCGGCGCATTGTTAATTTGGGGAAATAACACGTATACCGACGAACACATGGGGCTGACGCGACGGCGGGTCTCGTGTTATTTTTGGGGCAACAGCTCAAGGACAGCCCGGTACAAGGGTTGATGTCAAATTAAAAAGTTTTACACCGCGCGGAACATTCACTCTCATTCATAATATATGTTTGAAAGGCTATTACATCGCAGACATCGCATGTTGGTGCAAAATTAAAGCGTCTGTATTGTTTTAAACAATATTTAATACCTTTGTACGTAGGCTATGAATTCAAATAATTTTAAAGAAAAAGACTTCTACCAGTACCTACTAGGTCCTACGATGTTTAAAGGTCCCTTTGATTTATCTGGTATGATATAAGATAGGTTTGAAATTCAATTGTAGTTGTTTTCTTAAAAAAAACATCAAAAACGACTTCAACTAAGATTTAACAATAGGCAGTCGCTTAAAAAGTTGTTAATTTGTCGTATCAAAAGTTTTGACATTATATCTACCTTATACAACATTACCACTTAATACGCCTGTTATTCCACTATGAGTTAAACAGAGGCATGGCTATTTGATAGTTGAATTAAGAACCTACATTTCATCATAGGAGATCCAACGTAATTGATGGTGAGGTCATTGCCGGTGTTGTCAAAATCATTATTGACAAATAAAAATAATCCTATTGTTTAAAGTACAATAACTACTCACTTAAGTGTTTTTTCCATGGTCGACGTTCTAAAGATCTCCTCCTGGTCGAGTGAGAGCACGCAGTAGATGTCTCTGTAACTCTGCGTGCCATTGTTGCGAGCTGGTAGATTCTTTGCTTCTCCTGTTGACAAAGAAAGTCAATGACAATTTTTAAATCATCATATGTAAACATTTTTTTTTCAATAATAGGTACACACTTTCTTGCCATAGTAAAAGTGCATAATGACGAGCCCAACAACGTTACTACTATATACCTACAATAACAAATCACATACACAACACATAGTGACCTTCATAATACCTAATTGATAGTCGGACAGAAGAGAAGACGGGTATGCCTGCGAGGTCATATAGGTAATCAATTTAACAGAGAATATGCAAGGTGGAGAGGAGAGCCGACTGGGGCAGTGACACTTATCCGTAAAAAAATCAATGTATTGATACACACGAGAGAAGATAAATGTCACGATTGTTCAATATTTTTGTCTAAAGTTTACTTACAGGCAGCCCCACGGGCTTTCTGTTCAGTTACACACATGAAAAGTGTCTAGGGATCAAGTACATTTTAGAATATTGCAAACAAGAATATATTTTACAAAAACTGAATTCATTCATAATTTACTCAAAACGTGGTTTGATTTAAATAAATTAGATTTTTTTAGAGCTAAAAATGTTCTTGATCCCTTGACACTTTTGATGTGTGTATTTACCTATAGTCTGTATATGGACAGTTTATAAGGGCACATCTATCGCACAATAATCGATTTACGCCAGTGTATATATATAGTAAGAAATCCAGCTGGTATTTTTGGGTTGTATAAAACCTACGCTTCAAAGGCATTCCTCAATATGTTATTTATTTACTAAACGACATTGTGATAATCAATTACATACAATAAAACAAAAACGCCCCTTGCTATCTGTCCCTATGTATGCTTAGATCATTAAAACTACGTAACTATTACTACTATCGCTATTGGCAAAACGAAAATGTTTTGGCAGTTGGGTCAGCTAGTAAGTAATATTGTGGGAAACTTTTAAATAACTTTGGTTACGGATAATAATTTCTGACATCTAATAATCATTAGACACTGACTAATTTCAACTGTAACATGTCTGCAATTATAGCACTCTTGCAAACTAAACAGTGTTTAATTTACTTTTAGTATATTACTGCATCAGTAACATTATTTTATTATATTGGAACCTAACACTGGGGGTATCGTTTTACTAGTCATGCCATATCGCATTTAAGTATGTACAAACTAACTTGTTTATTTTTTTATAACCTACCTGAACATAAAGGATCAACATTACCTCGACTCTTATAATACAAAGTAACTGTGTACGTTCAGTAACACCAGTTTTACTTACTAAACAAACCGCTTTACGTGTTGCTGTTAAAGATCGTAATGTAATTTTAAATATATTATTATTGTGACGTAACCATCCTTGATAATAGTGCTGTGCAAAAAACGTTTATTCCCAGTTACTTTCTGAAGAGAAAATACACCTTTTACTAACAGAAAGAAAATGATAAAAAGAAATGGTGATTAGCTCGTAAATTCAAAGAAAACTAGATATAATATTAACTAGTAGGTACAGGTTTTTTTTTTCGATACAACTACGTGTATAAGAATAATATCCGGTCAGAATATAATAAGATTATCTACAATGCCAAATACTACTCATATACAATGTACGTACATCTGTCTACAGATAATATTACGTAATGGTGATTCGTTAATGAGGATCAGTTGCCTTTATGTTCACGAGTGGGCATGGCTCGTGGTATTGAGCACGAGATACTCTGCCATTATACTGTTAAAAAACGTAATGATGCGTGAGGTACCTATTACGCGACCATTTCTACTGACAATCTTATTGTCTTGAGGAGCTAAATGCATCTTTATTCTCATAGCATAAGACCTACACATATGTGAATACCAATTAGAGTTCTGGGGGCTTGGTTTTTGGATATATTACGGTCGTCACCGCCATTATGGGTCAGTACATTTAGTGTTTGATGAACAAAAGCCTTCTAAAGACACAATCATTTGTAGGGATCACTGATTATTCATTTTAAGTTGACGGTGCACATAATACGGTCGTGTGGGGGTTATTTTTTGTATTTCTTTAAACCTTACACATACATAGTAATTCACTAACTAGATGAAATATTATACTTAGACCAGTTTGTGTATTTTGCGTACTGCGGAAAAGTTTTTGAGACCTTCACTAGGACTACAGTAGAGCTATTCCAACTTGTGTTCTACTACTGACAGTGTTCGTTAGACAGACACCGGAAAGCATCAGTTTCCCGCAGGTTTGTCCGTTCTCCGGGCTATTAACGCTTCTGTGTATCATGAACTTTATGCGACTCTGTATGGGGCATCAGCTTATTTAAAACGTTAACCATGAAAGGCAGTGTGCTATTAAAATGGTGCAACAGTTTGCAGAGTTTGCGCAACGAGTCATGGCCTCACGTATAACAATATTATGACTATGTAGGGACGCACAAGGTAAAGCTTATTTTCTAATGGATAAACCAGTGTTGAACTTGGACAAACAATTTATATTGACATCTTCCATTATGACTGTAGGTACTTCTTGTATTGTTTTGCCATTAATAATTAATTACTTATGTTTGGTGAAAAAAACATCAATTTGAAATAGATACATCATCATGTCACTTCACAGCGAAGAAACGAGACTCTCGTCTTTGCGATGACAATGTAAGCTCTTAACACATATTTTTTCACATAATATTACTACAACAGACATCGAATGAAATTGCTGCCTAGTTTTCATCAAATACAATGATATCATAAAAAAGTGTGAAGTTTGCACAGTTTATGTGTAAATCACACAACTTATTAATAATATAGGAGTATACGAAGTAGTGTAAAATTGTAAATACATATAGTCTTTCTTTCATAATAACAGTAAAGTCAACTTATGAAAAAACGTACCTTCTACGCTACGTTTTTTAAGAGTTAAAAATGTAGATGATTATCTTTATGTTTTATTACCGTGAAAAGTTAAAAGAGTAGGTACAACAATAGTACGGTTTGTTGTTGTAAGTTGCTTTACAAATAACAATGTACACTTTTCCTCTCGATCTACTTACATACAGTAGGTACATTTTGTAACATGGTATTATCATCATTATCACAGTCAATCACAGTCAATGTTCCTAAAACAAAGGAGAGAACATCCAAGAGTTGTAAGTATACTCCCACAAATTTGACTTAATTGGCCGGAGAAATCTACCAAGAACTGTACATAATCGCTAATGCAAAAACTAGTCATCATCATCACCGCGCGTTGGCATGGTGGTGGTGCGCGTAACTGGATCGTGGGACAAACGGGGGCCGCGCTAATAACCACAATTTAGTACTTCAGGAAACGGGCACAATAGCAACAAGTCCATTTCGAAACGCACACGCAAGAATATGTCGAAATCGAGAGTACTATGGCCACGCCGTCGTCGTGTTGAATAGCTGGTAATTCGTTTGTACACAAATGTCCGAAATTTTACACGCGCAAAATGCTTCTCGCCGTATTTAATTACTACGCGACGCTAAAATGGAAAGTCCGCGCTTCAAGTAGACACGCGTGCATTGCAAGTGAAACGTCTCATTATTCGCTATAATAGTACACTTTTATATTCAGAATCGATATTTAATAGAATGTTGAAAAGTAAATAAACCTATTAATATGTTACGATAAAAACTCGTAAGGTAATCGTAAACTATGTTAAATTCAATATTTGACAAAGCTAAAAAATATATCACGGAAATTAAATGTTTAAAATGGGTATTATAGCGCGAAGATTAACCAAAGATAAGCATACAGCTTACCTTCGATAATGCTAATAAATTACCATCGTTTGTGCAATGTATTAACATATATGACGAGTATAGAACTTAAGGCGTCTACGAAATAAATATCGATTTCCCTTAATCCATCCTCAATGACCTGATTCTATACGACACGCAGTTGCACTAGAGTCGACTTGTATTTATCGCCGCTTATGGGGCTGTGCGAAAACATACACGCTTCTTGCTAAGAAAGTCAACTGCGCCTCTAACACAGCTTTCCACTTAGTTCATACACCAGATACATATCAATAAATCTTCAGTTAACCTAAGGTAAATATGCCGCTAAGATAAAGTGCCCTGAAGGCCATTGTCGATAAAAAAAAACATCACCCGATAAATGAATACCTAGTCATTATTTACATTTCACCTTCGCGAAATACAACCGAAAACTAGGTACACCAAAGGCCAGGATATCGAGAATTTAGTACTAAATCTGTCTGCAACGATCTCACCAAAATAAAAACCATGTCAATGTGAAATAGGTAGTATCTTATCAATCAATGATAAGATAGCACGAGTCATTCATTGAGTCGGTTTGTTGAATGGAAAATGTGTTAATGAGTGGAGTGGCTGAAGTGTGGCGAGGCCGAGCGTGGGGGAGGGGAGGCGAGTCACCTGTAAGGGGAAGCCTACACCTACAACCGCTCAAGTTTTTCAGTTAGCATAATTTTAGCGGTTGGCTGAATTACGCACCGCTCATTAATGGGGATTCTACCTTGATGCGATACATTTACCTTTACATTGTACACACGTGTATGTAGGCACTTACTATCTATTACGTGTAACGTTAGAGCGATGGCCAGTGTTAAATTTAAATACGTTAACCTAGTTAATTCGTAGAGCTATCTAAAGAATCGGGATGTAAAACACAGTTATAAGAACAAGCTTCGCAAACAACTACTTGTATGTTATTTTATTAAAGTTCGTGCAATTGCAAAAATAATATGTATAGCGTATTAGTGCAAAAGGAAGACACTAAAACAATTTACATTTTGTACACGAAAAGGAAAATTTAATGATTAGCACCTCCAGGCCAAAATATGATATTTTTATTATTTCGTTATAAAAAAATAGGTATATTTAAGAATATTTCGTTGTCTGCATTCCATAACACTGCTTTAGCTACTAAACATGGGATGAAGGCAATGTGTGTGTCGTTGTAAAATATTTATTATTATTTAAGAGTATTATGGAGAACTATGTTCAGGTACCTACTTATGTTTGTTTACATTAAAATATTTTACACTTTACCCAATTTGTCTATAAGTATTAAACCTTACTAATAAGCGATTTTTCATTTGCAACAATAAAAACATAAGGAATATAATTGTTGAAAATATCAAAATTTTCTCAATCTTAAAGCATAGTAAAAATCTTTGCAAAAACAAATTTCAAAGGAGCAATGAGTGACTCACTGCAAATAACAAGTGGCGACGATTAGCGTATTGCCATTTAGGGCGAGCAGACACGGCCACCATGCGATTGGAACAAAAGACAAAGGTGTACACAGATAAGGCGCAGGCGCAGCACCGACGGAAGTCACCATAATGTGGCGCCTGGTTATCGCAGCTGAGTGCTTACTAGCGGCGCCGCGCCGGTTCCATACAACATGCTGAGACACCCATTATTGAAATATGTCCATAATTACGGCAAGGGCTTAAAAGATAAGGCCACTTTTACTGACAATTAGCAGAACGATTACACCAAAAATGCATTCAACATCAAAAAAATTTGTATGTTTAATGACTCTGTAAGTGCTTCCTGCAATAATTCACGCAAGGCAATATTTTACGTACCTACTTACCAACACATTATTAAAGACGCAGTGAAATCAACACAAAAACATTTATTCATGCCAACCAAATGCAGAAATGCAACACATAACTTTAAAAAAATAGGATACGAACAACGCGTGCAGAAAAAAATGCAGGCATTGTATGTGTATTGGAGAAAAGATAGCGTGATCAGCGTAGAATGGTCAGCTAAGGTTTCAGGGGGCAAGGGTCTCGCTCCGGAAGGCGTACTGTATTCTTATCACGGTAGACACACTTCAACTTATCGCAGATTTATGCGCTGGACGCAACATAAATCAATCAGTACGGGAAACAAAATATTGCTTGGAAATGTTTGTCTTTTAGAAGTATTATTCTTCACAATAATATTTTTATGTATGCTATTATAATAAGTTTTCGATGACAGAAAACATTATAAGGAAATCCGCATACCAATAGGTGGGTGAACTTTATAATGGCGATCGACATGACGATATGATGGGTGAAAAACACAAGCTACAAAATACTTTTCGATAGAAAATTCGAACAAAAAGCTACCCCTGCAAAAATGTTCTAAATTGCATTACTTTCTATCTATATGTTATATATAGAGATAACTATATTGAGGGACACAATCATCTGGTTTATTCAATTGACCATATTCTTTAAATAACATTGAGTTTTTTACATGTTATGTTTTAACACATACACATCAAGCCTGTCTCCCACAGGAGTAGGAAGAGACTTCAGATCTCCATTTATCACGGGCCTGCCATACCCCTTTTGCTTCATTGATATTCGTACATCTTTTCATACATGACCTCCGGTTTCGAGTACTTTTCACGCCACCTTCTGCCAGGACATCACCATCACATGCTATGTCATAAGAAATTTAATGAAAATTCATTACATACAATTCGATAAGCATAAAAAAGGTACCTAGTAAGTAAATAAGTATGAGAAAGGCAGTCTATAACATCCACTATCCACTAACTTCTATTATAAAAAAACATATTTTAGAAGTTTAGGGTGGTGGGGACACACATTTTACCACTTTGGAAGAGTCTCTGGCGCAAGCTATTCAGTTTAGTAAAAAATAATATAAGAAACCTCAACATCATTTTCAAATACCTATTGATAGATACCACACACGTATAGGTTTGATAAAAAAAATTGAGTTTGAGTTCTATGTATGGGGAACCCCAAAAATTTTGGATTTTTTTCTGATTTTATTTTAAAATCTTAATGCGGTTTACAGAGTACATATACGTACCAAATTCCAATAATGTAGCTCTTATAGTTTCGGAATAAACTGGCTGTGGCATACGGACGGACAGACAGCCAGACATGACGAATCTAATAAGGGTTCCGGTTTTTGCCATTTGGCTACGGAACCCTAAAAATGAATTGATGTTCGTTAGTCTTGCTAGAACTCGAGAATCACTGGACCGATTTAGCTAATTTTGGTCTGGAATCACATGTGGAAGTCCAGGGAAGGTTTAAAAGGTGTATTTCTTCCAATACACGGGGTACAAAAGCGAAAGACTACCTATGGCAAACAAATGTTTGCCGAAACACCTAGTTAATAATAATTTAGCTGTTCTTCTTGGAAAAAATACTCAAACCTTTTACATTCTAAGATCATTGTTGTATGAAAAACACAACTTGGCATTAGACTACTGATTTTAATGTAATTCTTATATTATAATTAATTAATTAACAGGGTTTTTGTAATTTTACAGTATAAAATTTTATCATGGGGTGTCTGAGGACTCTTCATCCACTAAGTTTGATGTGGCAATACTAATCAGTTGCACATATTTTCTTTATAAAAACACATTTCAAATTAAAATGCTACCCTGCCGGCCAAGCATCGCAATTATTGGTATGCCCCCTAAATTATCATGGAAATCATTGGACGAGGCCCTCATCCAGCAGTGGACATCATGTGGCTAATGGTGATGATGAAATTAAAATGAGTTTTGTATCAATGTATTCTCTCTGATTTGCAATCTGTCTAACTGGGAAGTTGACCAAGATTTATATGTCTCTGTAACCATCAAATTTTGGATTCAATATGACCTATTTAATTTGAATGTGTTTTTTTTTTAAATTCTCTTTGAAAACAATTGAATGACACACATTCCAACATCACTAATATGGAATAGACAAAAAGAAATAAGTAGAGGTGGATTCACTGAGGATTAATTAAGGCATCTCGGACACAACAAAGTGTGGGAGATATTTAACCATGGTTAAAACAGGGCTAGTGCACTGCTAATGAAGATTTGAAAAGCTGGTCATATGTATGTGAAATGCAGAAAAACTTGTCTAAGTTGATATTATGTAAACTAATCAGTTAACATTTTGACTTTTTTATAGTATGGTGGTAAATGATTTCATTTTATAAAAATGGTTTGACTCATGTATGTACTGTATTGGTTATTATGTATTGTAAATGTAAATTATGTATTGTATTACAAAGTTTATTACTATACCAAAAAATAAGAAAGTTAGTTGGTTTGTGTTTATAAAACATCCACCACAATCCAGGATCAAGATCCACCACCCATAACAGTGTCAAGTTAAATAAGCTTGGAGAATCATACGCACTTTCTGAGCAAGTGCCACTCCCTATCCCACTTTGGAAATAATTAAGTGTATTTTCAATTTGTTACAACAGTATCAACTTACCTACATCACAATTAATTATATTGTAATAGTAGAAACGCTATAATTACATGCTCATATTTTCAGTTTTTATACACCAATGGAGCTACCGAAGTAAGGATTGAATTTTGTTCAAACTAATATTATAGCCTAAATTTATTATCCCGTAATTGTGTACCATCAATGAAATATTGTATTGTATTGGTCCAGTGGTTTTCAAAACAAACAAACAAATCTTTCCTCTTTATACTATTGATATATACTAGATACATTTAGTTTTCTATTTTTGCCTTTTATCCCTAATATAGGTCAGTTACTTGTCCTGGTTAGGCCTTCAGACACACAATAAATTCAGTAAGTTTTAATGAGCAATTTTCAGTATTTGTTCAAATTATAAATGTTTCTGTTCACTTGTTAATGCATACAAAAACAATGTTTTTAAATAATAAGTACTTATAATCAACACATGTAAAAGGGCCCCAAGCATTGGTCTTTAGAAACTTTTACACTCTGTATTTTTATTAATAGCTGGCAATAAAAAGAATATACTTAAACTATAAGTGCACAATTTGTGGCCATGGTAGGCATACATAATATTAAAATCTAAGATTGTACAAATGTGTCCGAAGGCCTGGTTAGAACCATAACAAAACAATTCATCATATAGAATATTATTATTATAGGACATTAAATTTTTTTGTACATGATCTGGAAGGTACACAGACTTTTCTTCAAAAACATTTTGAGGTAAGGTATGTTTGAAGTGTGAAATGGTGCACACAAAATACAAAACTGCAAAAGGAATAGGAGTTTAAAAATGATACTCTTATGTTTTGTCTATCTACGCCAATTTTTTTCAGGTAAAATTACTTAGCTGTCCTTTCTGGCCCTATCTGTTTGTTATGATAAAATAGATTATTATGCATGTGCTTTGTGCACATTCCTGTTTACATTTTGTGTTGCTTTACTATTACAACTTAGCATTAAAAACTATACATAGAAAGCACTTCTAATGCTCACTTAGTGGCATATATTACCATTATTGTATGTATGCTATCATCATCATCAGCCCCTACTTGTCCACAGCTGGACAAGTAGTCTAGTACTAATATAAATAATTCAAAACATTGTCCAAAAGTATGTAACAAGCCATAGCAAAACTAATTATAACAAAAAATAAGTGTAAGTAACTATAAAATCTGATCCAACTATAAAGTCTGCTGAATATAAAAAAATGAATAAGTGGAATACTAAAGATAATTTACCCATGAGTAAATTCATTCATAAATCTTGTGTAGGTATAGGTAGTCTATAGTGATTTAGTTGTGATTGTGAGTTCCTAAATTTGTCAGATTAGAAACCTACCTACCTACCACTAGGTGGGTACAATTTCATATTCAATAAATCTTGTACATATTCCACCGAACAGAAACAAATAGGTAAGAAAACAGGCAAATAACGAACGATCGAAATAACAGATTCTCCTACACATAGGTACCACCTGTTCACTTCAAAACATTGAAGTTACATTTTGCGCTGGCCTAGTATGTACAAATTTTGTGTGTTCTTAAATAGACACTTTTTTAATAATTCAGCAAGGTGTATCAAAATATACAAAGGGGGTACATACCAATTTTAATTTTCAATCTTTCTTCAACTCGCACTTTACGAATATCGTCCGCCATGTTAAATCCATAACTGTTTATCTCTTTCATCCGCTGTTATCTCTTTCGGAGCTCGGCCGGCTTGTCCCGCCACTTCCGGAGTGTCGTAATGTTTAACACAGCCCGTTTCAAAACTACAGCACTTTTGCACAGTTTTACCTTCACAGTAATTTTCAATTTATTTATCCATGATTTTATATTCACTAATAGGCACACTATGTACTAGAGCACTTACTACGCATGTGCGAATAGTCAACACCATTTTTATCAATGAATGCACTTTTTGTTTGAAAAGGTGAACAAAGAACAATCACAATATTTTTTGATAAATTAGGCCCGAAATAAATATCCAGGACATCGCGACGGCTTCACATTAATTGAAGGTAGGATCTAATTACTAGTATTTTCTGTTTCTTTACTAGTAATTGATGAATGAACAAAAAGTATGAATGAAAATTACGTCACGTCACAATGAACGCCTGTGCGGATGTAAAGTCAAAAGTGTTTGAGCACGCAGCAGTTTAGCCAACATAAAATACATAACAAATATGTTCCAGTTTCAAGAATAATAGTTGATCCGAATGGGGACTGAAATGGAACAAATTTCATAAATAGGCCTGGTAACTATCATGAGATTATTTATACCCTTTTTTACCTTAATCGCGTATCTGAATAATTAGAATATGATTGCTGTTGAGATATTATTTTATCAACGAAGCCACTGTCGCCCTGAATGACCGCATACCGATATCATGAGTCCAACAAAAAAAAAATCTGTCAAACACTATTGACACTTACGACTGATTGCTATCAGATTTTTTTGTTGTTTGGGGTTTTCAGTTGATGTGCTGCTTTATTGTTCGTATATTATAATATTTATTTATTTCTCTCGACTAGAATAGAAATTATGCTCGTCGATTTATACGATCATCCTGATAATACTTTAATGTATATTTCTGAAAATATTCCTGGGCCTCAAGAGGAAACTGAAGAATACAAACAAATATGGGATAATTTTAACTCTCAAATAGCTGTTTCCTGTGAATGTCAACAATGTGGTAGAACATGTGACTGCGTTGGACAAACGGGTACTCCCAATTATATTCTTAGAAGTGATGGTTTACAAGTGTTGAATTTTGAAAAATGTGCCTCACAACCTGTATTTGAATGTAATAGTAATTGTGGTAACTGTTCAGACAGCTGCATTAACAGACTGGTTCAAAAGGGACCATCCACTAACCTTTTCATAGATAAATGTAATGGCGATGCTACCTCCAACAAAGGTTATGGTCTGTTCACACACAAGATGCTACCAAGGGGATCATTTATATGTGAATATGCTGGCGAAGTTATAACAGAACAACAAGCATTAACACGTCAAAGAACAGCTGAAGAAAATAGTTTAATGAACTTCATTTTTTGTCTAAAAGAGCACAGTAATAGTAATGTTTTAAAAACATTTGTTGATCCCAGTTGCATAGGCAACATCGGTAGATATATTAACCATAGTTGCCAACCTAATTGTGTTATAATTCCTGTCCGAGTAGATGTTGTTGTACCAAAACTGGCAGTGTTTAGTAATACAGATATATGCGCTGGAGCAGAAATTACTTTTGATTATGGTCCAGTGAATAGTGTGGATTCCCTATGTAAGGGTGAAAGAAAAAGGTGTTACTGTTGTAGTGAGTTATGCAGGCGATGGCTTCCATCTTATGTATTTTAATACAGTTCATGATGTGTAAATAATTGTTAATAGTGAAATAAATGTGTCAGTTGTATACTTTTGGTGAAAGTTGTTATGTACAAAATTATATAAGTCGGTGTTTACTATGAATTTTGCACTTATTGGTTTAATAATGTAGTCCAGGCCCAGGAGTACACATTTCCTGTTGCCATAATCTTGGCTTATTTTTTTATTCTTTGCTTACATGCAAAGCTATTTGGAAACATGGTAGGAACATCAGCTACAAAACTCATGGCTCTTGTTCATTTGTCAAATTAACTAATAAACACTTGGCATTTGTAGTACAAATAAATACTAAACATGTTGGCGGTTCGGGGTAAATAGGGCATAAGCAACATTTTGGGCCAAATTGAGTTATGAATGCCATCCTACTTAGATTTTTTTTCTCCATCCAATGAGTTAACTCCCATAGCTCTAAGTAGATTTTTTTAGTCGCTTATGCCCTTGATGATTTATCCACACTTTTTTTTTCATTTCATTTAAACAACCAGTTTTGAGACCTTTTTATTTTGCTTTTATAAATGTCACCGAAAAGACAGATTTTTTCAAAGTTCAATGGTCAACAATCTGTTAATAAACAAAAAAGTTATCTACATTTTAGTAATTTTTTAAACTTTAAACGGCTGTCCTGCACATGTACGTTTTTGTCGCTTATACCCTATTTACCCCGAACCGTCGATGTGGTTTATTAGTAGGTCTATAATGTATATGTGGGTCATGCCAAAAGAAATTAGATACTCAAAAGTTAGCGACTTGTAGATGTAGATGATACGGGGCGTTTCCGCAACTCGACGTCCAGTGCGCCTATTGTGCGTGATTTGGGTGGCGCTACTCCAACCACCCCAGCTCCTCAAGGAACCGTAACAACAAACCCTTTGCGTCCTTGATGATCTCCTGCAGGGATTGTCGCTGTTCTAGATGAGTCGCCCTGTATTTTTCCACAATCTGGCACTCCAGTAAGATGTGTTCCGCTGTCTCCTCTGCCTCCATGCATGCTCTGCACAATGGGCTGTCTGTAAGTCCTAAATTAAAAAGATGTTTATTTAGTAGCGAGTGGCCGGTTGTTATACCGACTACAAGTCTTAGTCGTTTTTTGTTTAGCCTGATAATGTTATTAGACCATTTTTTGTTTATATACGGTAGTGCTAATTTTGTTTGTCTGCACGTTGTTAGGTCGTGCCATACTTTACCGTCTTTGTCTATTGTGTCTTCTGCTATGACACCCTGTAGCCAGCTCCACGGTAGGGTAACTATCGGTGTGGGGCCGGGGAACTATCGGTGTGGGGCCGATAACTGTAGTTTCAGCTCCTCTGCGGGCCATTTCGTCTGCTGCGTCATTGCCTAAGGATCCACTGTGGCCTTTGATCCATTGGAGTGTTATTTCATTGCTATGTGTACCTACCTCATTTAATGTTCGCGACTTATTCTTTACTAGTGGACGCCCGAAATTTCTGGAATTCCTTTCTTAGTGCACCCCTACGGTACCTTAGCTACGTTCAAATTTCAAATGCCTAAGTTTAGCCGTTTTGAGTTTGCATTGATATGTCTGTCAGTCAGTTTCTCCCTTTATATATTTAGATAAATGTCTCCTCCCGCTGTCTGTCCATATGTATGCTTAGATTTTTTAAACTACGAAACGGAATTGAATGCGGTTTTCTTGAGTAGAAAGAGTGATTCTTGAGGAAGGTTTATATGTATAAAATATTATTAACTTTTTATAAACGTAAGAGAACAAATATAATCAGAATGCTCCGAACTGCTAAGCTATCAGGAGTTACACGTGTTATTGTGAGTCAACCATAACAGATAGACATATGCTGTTGAGGGATATATTTTAGACAATTTTATGTAGAATATTTCCCTCATACACGATTTCTATGTAACTTTAACCAATAAGGCTACACACGCGACGGAAGCTTAAAAAATGGAGTAACTTCTCCCGCCTGAAGCTGACTGATAGACATATCACAGCCCAAACGGCCAAACTTAGGCACTTGAAATTTTAACGAACGTAGCTTAGGTACCCTAGGGATGCATTAAGAAAAATACTTTAGGGAAAATACTTTTGTATGAAAAATCTCAACTGTTCAAGTTAGACGCTTGAAATATAGGATGCAGGTACTACTAAACTACGTGAATGAAATCGTGGGGCGTCCACTAGTCTATCATAAATTTGCACCAGTCCACGCGGCGGTCTTTTTGCAAATCGGTGAGATTGTGCGGCACCCATCTTGAACAACGCTTATGAAGGGACATATGATTATGAATTGAGGCCGTCAGCGCTAAAGTGGCCTAAGCCACTGTTTTTCATATTATGACTTAAGTACGGCAATTTACTAAAAAGATGTTAAAATAAAATCATCCATGTTAAAGAATCCATAATTTTAATAACAAAAAATAAACATTTGGACAAAAAATAAACTTCCATAAAATATATACACACATAAGTCAAACTCATTATTCTAAAAACCTTTATATCTCCATACTGATTGGTTTAGGGTTAGGCCACTTTAGCGCTGACTGCCTCAATTATATCGTTTGCAATGCTGCTGATCCAATACCCCGTTCACGCTCTAGCTGTGCATATGTAATTCGTCGGTTCACACGATCATTTTTTTCCACAGCCTGTACGTTTTCTTGAGTGACTGCGGTTTGCGGCCGTCCGGTCTTCGCCTCATCTCCAAAGGTCTCTTGTCCCCTTTAAAAACAGTTGCACGTGAACAAGCAGACTCGCCAAAAGTTGAAACTAAAAGTTCAAAACACCCTTGAACCTTTTTTAAAATCATAATATATCTTAACACGAAAATCACGTCGAGTGAGTCGAGAGACTCCATTGTGAAATTTTATTTACCTCCAAAATTAACCAGATAAAAGTAATGAAAAAAGGAATCCTAAAATTTTTCGAGTGTTCCATATTTGAATTTATAAGCAAATAACCTACCTTTACAATGGTGTATAACTGGTCAGTAGGTATCGATCAAATGACCATAGAGGATATAACTTTTTTTGGCATGACCCTCCTATTAGCTTTGCTGCGCTTCTCTCTATCTTGTAGTTTAGCATCAGTGTAGCTGCTGTGGGTTCACTTTTACTACCAACACACCAGATAGTTGTCGCGTTTGTTGCAAGACACCAAAATGTGACAATAACAGTACTTATGCGAAACTCTGTTTTAAATCGTTCAGAAGCTTCGGAGGGAATTCTAATGCAAATAAAGGTTCAAGGATCTGGGCTTTAAAATATTTTTCAAAGAAACGCGCACTGACTTATATTGTTTTCAGTAAAGGTATGTGTTTAGTTTTTTCTCGAAGTGTAGGTTATTTTAATAAAGGTGATAACAACTGATTCACTTGTTGCTTATGAGCATGCTTACCTATAGAATTTACAGCGATCCGCGAAATCCGCAATAGGATTATTATTTCAATGAAAATGCGTTTTTAAATATGAAAACCTGTGAACGTATTGTTTATTTGTATATGTCAACAACAGCATTCAACATTTATACTTTTTTTTTAAGATATTTCCACTATATTGGCGTCCAACATGGGACCCACATTTTGATCTTTTGCCTCATTTAAGGCCACGCGGCGCTTCGCGCGGTGCGTCGTGCTGCGATTAAATCAAACGTGTATTATTGTATGAGGACGTTTACGTAGACGCGTTGTCACAGGCGAATGTTGGTATTTGTTTGATATATAGCCCGCAGCCGACGACGACGCGTGCACCGCCACGTGGCGCCTACGCGTACACGTTTACTACTAGCCGCCTCGCGTCACCTGTCTTCAAGGAGCAGGTGAAGAGAAATAATATATAGTCGAAGGCCTTAACTGACATTAATGTATACCCACTATAAATATCGACGCCTTTTGTTTTCAGTGATTGGTAAAGAGTCGCATGTTCTCTAAAATCTTCACGTTCAAATAAATATTTTCTTAAAAAAAAAATTCGACCATGTCCATAATGGGGACAGTTTACACGAATACGCACGCAGAAAAACTGAGGACACTACCAAACCTGACAAAACGCCGACGGTGCTGCCATCGATTACATCGTTCTACTTTTCGTAGGTATCACAACACAAGACGCATCGCGCAGTCGCGTCTCCTTGTACGATATCGAACGTAGGCCTATGTTTGAACTTGATGCGTTAGGGCCTAGACAGGCAGACCGCATTTCAACTGCAATCCAACCGCAAATTGCAGTTCAGGTGTAGTTTGAATGCAGTCGTGTAAACTGCACACAGACTGCAATCGAACTGGACGGTTGGTTTGCAGTTTTATTGCAGTCGTGTCAACTGCATTCAAACTGCACCCGAACTGCACCATATCCACCCGCCCGTACGCTCTGTCCCCCCGCGCATAGAATCAGTAGCAGAAACAAGGTTAGAGTGAGCGCAGTTTGAATGCAGTTGACACGACTGCAATAAAACTGCAAACCAACCGTCCAGTTCGATTGCAGTCTGAGTGCAGTTCACACGACTGCATTCAAACTACACCTGAACTGCAATTTGCGGTTGGATTGCAGTTGAAATGCGGTCTGTCTGTCTAGGCCCTTAAAGGAATAGCGTCTGTGGTCCAGTTGGTCGGATACTTGACTTGTAACCGGGAGGTCGCGGGTTCGAGTCCGGCTACTGGACGTGTACAAATGGGACTCTTTTTCAGAGCCTATGTACGCAACGCAACGCTCGTACGGTGAAGGATAACATCGTGATGAAACCCGCACACCACAACCTTGTGGTGTGCGGGTTTAGGTGTGTGAACCCTCTAACGGCGATGGGCTCACCCCCTGTCAAAATGCCCGGTACGACGCGCCGAATGCCCTTAAATGAGGCTTAAAGCTTAATCGCGACGAAATGCTGTAGTCCCCCATGTTCAGCTTTTATCGCGGTGAAAAGCGCCGTGCATGTTGAATGTTCTGTTTCGTATAAGGTATGTATAACTTCAAATATTATTATACTCTGGTACGTAGTAAGGGTCTGACATTGTAACTTACTCTGTACCCTTACTCTTTCAGTTCTTTATTTACATATTAACAAGCTGACCCGGCAAAAGTTGTTTTGCCAATATACATTATTAACAGTGTTTCTCTACCATTATAATCATATATTATACATATAAACCTTCCTCAAGAATCAATCTAGACAACCGACAACGACGCACCAAAATCCGTTGCGTCTTTTTAAATATCTAAGTAAGCATACATAGGGACAGACACGACGACTTTGTTTTATACTATGTAATGATTTTGATTGCAAGTATATACATGGAAGTAGTATATAGTAGTACATATACGTAGGTACATATTATTTCCATGATTATACCATAAGGTCTTATAGTAATATTGTTCTAGCTGTGTGAAGTGGATAGCGCTAGATGAGTTGTAAGTAGGTATAACAGTTGATGGGGCTGCCCCGACGCTGCAGTGCCTCGGGCATGTTCGCGGAGGCCCGGGTCGACTGCTTCTTCACGATAATGCGCAAGCGCGCTGCGTCCCTGGTGCGCCGCGTGCGGGACAGCCCCAACAGTCTACTTGCCATGGTTGCGGCCCGTGTCGACTCCGCATATGTTAATCATTGCTGTCAGCTCCAAGTCAACCGCAATGTAAATTAACGTGTAACGTGTAAATTTCTTATTTTCTTTTTATTTTAATTTATAATTATTATTCTTAGTTATTTATTTTTTGTCGTTTTTAATTAATTAATGTGTATCCATTTCAACCTACATTAAACCTATAATATTTTTAAATCATGTATACTAAGCATTTTGGACTCCTGTTGTCTGAGAAATAAAGATATTATTATTATTATTATAAACTGTGACATAAGGTACCGTACATAATATTACTTTAAGGTATCGAATGGTATTGGGGTCGGTTTTATTAAGTTACGTGTAAACGAATGTTGCAAGAGTGGAAAAACTGTTAAAGACATCCTGTCGACTTTATGCTCAATCTGGGCGAAAAGAACAGTTTGTACCTAAAAATGGCGACATACGCTATGTCACAAGAACGTATCGCGATATCGATTAACGATAAAGAGTACCTACCTACTAAAGATAAAAACATTATTTTTGAAAAGAAAATAATAATCCCATCTCATGAGATTTTAAGATGTTCAACACAAGACGCGGGTTCGATTCCCGCCGCTGGCATAATGCTTTAGTGATGAGCTGAGGCATTTTTTGTGTGCGTCTGGGTGTTTTATTTATCTATGTATGTATTTAAAAGTATTTATGTAAGTGTATCAGTCTCTGGCACCCATAGTACAGGGTATCCTAGTTTAGGGTCAGGTGACCGTGTGTAAAAAAATATCCCGGCATATTTATTTATTTATAATTACAATGAAATCTTTGTAACAAACCATGAAATCTGGACTTCAAAATTCAATGGGTCACAAATAAACTATACTACTTAAAGTAAAGACTACTACTTTCATCGTCATCCACTCGACGTCCACTGCTGGACGAGGGCTTCCCGCAATGATTTGCATCAATTGGGTCGGAAATACCAATAATCGCCACACTTGGCAGGCGGGTTGGCGCAGTGGTGTTGTAGACTACTAGGTACAGAGCGCTACTCTGCCCGTTCTCTGGAGAGTTCCCTCGGTCGCCTCTTACGACCCCCACGACGGGAAGAGTTGGGCTCTGGTATGGTGACACATATTGTATTCTATTCGCCGCATAACGAAGCCAAGCTTAAACCGAATTTATGGTCCAAAGTGTGGTGCAATCATAAAGCTATAAGAGCCTAAAATCGTATGATAGCAATTTTTTCCATAACATTGGTGAATTGCTTACCTTTTCTAGTCAGGCACTAAGATTAACAACTGCAGAAACAAAACAAAATGATAACAATAATTGGAACTTTATCTTAACGACATAGATACCTATATCAATCAAGTTGAAATAAAGGTTAACTAAACACACATTAATACTGATTATTTATACTTAGTAAACAGCTACCTATAGATAGTCTTCTGTGTTTAGGTGTCCTGGTTCCCCAGCCCGACCGGGAGGACTCAGATAGTCCGATTTTACTTATTGATTTGCCGTGAGTGGTTGTTACCGGGGGCGACGGCCGTCTGACTCTCGAAAGCCGCTAACAAACAAGCAGTCAGCTCAACTGGTTTTCTAGTCAACGAAACTAACTAACTAGGCATTACAATGCCAAGAATATATTTTTCTTGCGGTAGAGTAGGTGGGTCATCATAATAGTACCCATCTACCTACCTAAATACCTAAAGGATCTGAATGTAAGCCTGTTCCTGACAGGGTAGGTAGGTAGGAGAGTACTTGCTCCGCTCTTCACATACCTCGCTAGCCTTCTCTACACTCAATATCCTTTTCATAGATGCACGTACGTTACTTTAATGTGTTCTCTTGGGGCATCCTTCTGATTTGATCAGCAAAGGATCACAAGTGCAATTCTCGTCGCACTATAGGCTCGTCTCCAGCAAGGTCCGCAGCATCTTGCTCTCCCGCTCGTAGCGATGCGGTGTGATAGAGAAGAAGAAATATATGCGCTCTGACTAACTCGCTGCGACTACGCTCGGAGTAAAAAGAATCAGGGATTAGCGCTTGTATGTACCTACTTATCTCACGATGCGCGTTCGCTTATTAACTTGTAGCTTGTGATACGATGTGATCATTGATTGAAGTACCTGTAGTAAAATTGCAATGTAAATGAGTAAATTGGTACCTACACAGTTAATATGATTATGTTATGTATGTTAAGTAGTTAGTATATAGGTATGTATGTAAGTATGTAGTTAGGTACTTAGGTATACAATCTAACAAGATCATATAAAACATGTAGGAATTACCCAGACACCAGATTAAGCCAGTGGGAATTTCAACAGTGTTCCAAGAAGACATTAAAAAGCACAGAAAACATTAGGTACATACATACTTACTCTGAAATAACAAGTCACATAGATTACTTATCTTTGAATAGTGTAGTTCCATGAACACGAACTGATGAAAATAGGTAGATAGACATAATAGGGGATAGAAAATAGAGCGAAAGCACTTTTATATCCACGAATTCTATGTCAGATATAGACTGGTGAATGGGGAATTTTCAGGGCCCCTGTTTCTCTTAGTTATGACAGATGGCGCTAGTTGTATTAGGGGGACAAATGTCAACGAAATTACTAACTGCAAGCAGTCCGTATTGAAGGCGACAGTAATTTTTATAATGTTTGTCTACATGTTACACAAGTGTCTGACGTCTAAATAACCCACCCAAATAATAAAAAATGGCCAAGAGCGAGTCGGACTCGCCAATGAAGGGTTCCGTAGCAGCACTAGCAGCAGGTAGGTAACATTACTATGTTACCTACCCGCTGCTAGTGCTACACAAGTTTTTGTAGTTCGTTGTAAGTTTGATCGAGTTATGTACTATATAATAAATTAGGTAAGTAATTTGATTTATGACGTTTAAAAACAGAACTACTGGCTAGATCTCATTCAAATCAATTCTCGTTAGTAGTTTGTATAGTAATACACATCATATATTTTTTTCAGTTTTATCATGCCCATATTTTATAAGTTACGGGGGGCGGGACACACACACATTTTACCACTTTGGAAGAGTCTCTCGCGCAAACTATTCAGTTTAGAAAAAAGTGATATAAGAAACCTCAACATCATTTTCAAATACCTATTGATAGATACCCCACACGTATAGGTTTGACGAAAAAAAAATTTGCTTTTCAGTTCTATGTATGGGGAACCCCAAAAAAATTTTGAATTTTTTCTGATTTTATTTTAAAATCTTAATGTGGTTTACAGACCAAATTTCAGTAATGTAGCTCTTATAGTTTCGAAATAAACTGGCTGTCACATAAGGGTTGCGTTTTTGCCATTTGGCTACGGAACCCTAAAAAACGCATTAAAATATAACTGATAGAAGTCCCCCTGGATATCTACTAGCGACATCTAGATAAGAAACTTAGAGTTTGATAATTCCCCATTGAGGGTACTAGGTACTACTTACTATAAGTAACTACCTAATGGTGGGGAGGCCCCTATCTTCAACATCAGGTCATTGTCCACAGGTGGGCGTAAACCTCCTTTACATTGTGCCAGCACAATAAATCCTGGGTAAAAGCAATCGATCCTGGCTCTCCTCGTATAGCCTCTGCAGCAGTCCTTCTAAGATCATACAAGTCCAGCGAGTTGTTGGGCGTTCCACACCACGCTTCCCAAAGCGCGGTCCAAAAGTAGTCTGCTCCACGGGCTATAGGCTCCGCGGCAGACGTGCCCACCAGCCCATTGCCACTTCAGCCAGCTGATTCTGCGGACTATTTCGACAAGTTTCGACCTTTAGCAAATATCTTTCATCGAGACACCAAGCATGCCTTGCTCCATAGCTCGCTGGGTGACTTTGATTTTTTGATTTTTTTATTAGTCCTTTTATAAGTGTCCACGCTTCTATCAGCTTCTTTCTCGAAGTCAGAATACATATTATTAAACAACTTCGATTTTCAACCAGTCCCTACTATGGTTATGTGAGAAGCAACATTCAGACTGTTCAGTAACTCCGCCAATGTCTGCACTGTCAATCTGGCACCAATATGCAGGGATTCCAGAACTGTTCAGGCCTTTATTGAGTCATAGACTTTCGTTGTCCACAATGCGACTGATTTTACTCTACCCTAGATCGTACCATATGGCCTTGTGTAGAAATAGGAAAATCGTAATCCTAACAACTGTCATAGGGTCCTTTCTAAAATATGAATACGGGCGGTGTCTTTAATATTTTAGCTCAAACGACGACGTCAGCTAAACTACTTTCCAGGTGGTCTCACGAATACTCTTCAAACGCAAGAAATCGCCAACAGACTGTCTTACTATGCAGACGATCTTACCCACAGTGACCTTATCGGTAGGTAGGTGATTTCGTGATGTACACGACATGGGAAAAAATGTGTGTTCGTAAATAACTTCCTCATTTATGGGCCGATTTTTATGATTCAGTTTTTATTAAAAAGGAGGTAAGTAAGACTAATCCCACGATAAGAAACCCAAGACTGATCCCATGATAAGAAATCTAATAATGACATCCAAGGGAAATCAATAGATCAACGGGAAAAACCTAGGCACCCTATCCGTTGAGAGTATTGAACATAATGTGTGAGAGAGTATGTGTATTTTCACTTTAAATCACCAGGAGTTAGCAGATAGGTATTTCAATCTGGCGTTTCGTGATGAAGCCGTTCAGTAGCTCTCTGCGGGGTTTAGTGATTTAGATGTGAACGGAATTACCTTCATGTTGATGTTTATGAAGGTCGAACAAAAAACAGCGGTATCTACCAACAAACCGCAAGTTCAATATAGCCGGAGATAATGATGAGTGATAAAATAAAGTAGGCAAGTAGGTATGTTTTTATCTACATACTTGCTTATGTGTAAATATTCCATGTAGATTGGTAACAAGTAATAGGAAGATATATTATTTTTTTATTATCGACTTACAACTAGGTAACCTGCAACCGCACATAACCGACACAAACCTACGTCATGACATAGAGTAAAGTTTCATACGTACATCAAATGTAGGTAGGTATCCATAGGTAGGCAATATAAGTATGCATATGAGAAAGAGCGGAGTCGTGGGTCAGTCCGATCCGTCGTCCGTCGAGCCAGTCTGCCGCGAGCGTCTTGGCGGACCGCGCGCCGCCATTCCGTCTCCCAAAGCCCACTCCGACCCAAGCAACCATTTCAATTACTTTTTATTTGCTGTAACCAACGCGGAACGTGCCGGAGTTTGAGTGGCAATTTGTGCAATCATCTCATTGAGGATAAACAAACGGTTCGTACCTAGGGTATCTATATAATTCTTTACGTAACGGGTGCCGGGTTCCTATTACTGACTGCCGGCTTCGGACGTGTTTGTTGATTCACGACGACTGCTATACACTTGCCTACATACTAAGCTACCTATATACATGGTCGTACAACATTTCTGACTTGGAACTTATATCTGGATACCTGTTACCTGTATATACAAGTACCTGTACCTGTATATACCTCTTCAAGTCTAGTGGCTTATCTATATACATAAGTTCCTTATGGTGCCTAGCTTCTGATACTTCGGCCTACCTTACCTGGTTACTTATACAATATAATATAACACGCCTACTTACCCAGGTTTATAGATAACTGATCTATCTACCTACCACCTACCTCAATTACATTTTAAATTTTGTCGAGCCATCATTGTGTGAGCCACCATGAGAGAAATCTCATGGTGGGTTTAATGAGATACCGGCAAACTAATTCTGAATTTAATTGCAGGTTGTAAATTGAATTACGCCAGAAATCCAGCATTGTAAATACCACTTAGGTTCATAGGCTTGCTTTGTAGGGTAGATTTTGATTTTTCGATTTTTTTGAAAATAACGATCAATATTGAGATCCAAGAGAGACTTTGAACAATAATTCGAATATTTATATCTAATTGTATATTGGGGTCCGTCAAGAGAAATATAAGTCAAAGGTACTGAAATATAAAAGTTAGACGATATTCTCGCCGACAGCAAAATACTGGCCAGCTACCCAACAAGACACATCAATATGGGTGTATTTCTAAAAAACTTGAAACAGGTATAACCGGAGTTCTACTGACTCTCTTAGATGTTACCTCTACGATCCGCCGCCGGCACAACAACACACTAACATTGGCAAAGTTATTTATGGAATATTTATTTGTTTATTCTAAATACAAATCGGCTTTTAAATTCCATTCTAATTTAAAAAAAGAAAATTTGCCCGGCTGCCCTTTCAACAACAAAATACAAAACTGGTGTTATTTTTTCTTTGAAGAAATCAAAGAGGCTGAGGCACTTGAACGGAGATATTCCCACCCACTTTCCCACCACTGTGATTCCTATTAGAACCAGGATCTACTGCAGCATCTTCAGCTCATTTTTTGGCGGCATGTCCAGTGTTTTATGGCGGTAAACAGGTTATTTATTTATTACTACCCTACTCGACCCGACAAAGGTTGTTTTGTCAATTCCTATACATTAATATTAACAGTCTTTCTCTGCTAGTATATGCAAGTAATCTACTAAAGAAAATCATATCAAAATCCATTGCGTAGTCAAAAGAGTTAAGCATACATAGGGACAGACAGCGGGTCGCGACTTTGATTTTCTCCTATGTATATTGATGATTAGGGAAGAATCCGTTAAAAATCACGACGAATCTATTAGTTAGGTCTCTCTTAAGTAAGTCGGTGTGCTGTACAAAACAATTCATGATGCATAGAGGTGGCCCCCGAATGCCACATAAGGCCCACTGCAAGACAAGGGCCTCCCCCAATGATTTCCCTGCTCATTGAGGTTAGGAGGGGAATACGATGTTTGGCAGGCGGCTTGCCGATCGCACTGGTGTTGGTTGTGGTTAACTCACAGCGCTGCTGCCCGTCCTCTGGATAGTTCCGTCAGTCGCCTCTTACAACCTCCACGACGACGCGACGGGAAATGTCGGGCTGGGATGGTAACACAATGTATTCCGTTCGCCATCACCACACAGCTAATTTATCTCGAAATAGGTTATAATTGTTGGCTATACGCAACATTGTCAAGCCGCAGCGTTCTTTATAATTGAATGTAGTCTCCACCTCCATTTCAAACGGAAATAATTTCTCACCATAACATGATTATTAACGAATCGGAAGCAAAATGTATGCACTAATATTAAATTAAAAACTCGCTAAAGCAAATTGCCCACGGTTCACCAAGCGTATTGAACCCAATTAATATTAAATTAATAGTAGTAATATTATATTCCCAGTTATTGGCATTGCGTATTCTTTAAAAAACGAAATTCGTATACCTAGGTACTTACCGTAGGAATAGAGACATAAATACGATCGTAAGGAACTTAGGTATATGTACAATTTTACACACACACAGGAACGAGAATATGTGACGGATATTAGAGTTTACTTGCTTAAACGACATGACAAAGAATAATCTCCGCAACAATTCTCTGTGTCTTTGGTATAACGGTAAATCAGAAATAATCTCGTTTCCAATAAAATAACAGTTAATAAAATCGGTCCATACTCCATACACAGAGAAGTCATGCTTGAACATTGATAAAAATATTGTTACCGAAGGATTGTTTTCCCGTATCGTGCACATCACTAAATGACCTAGATACTTGAAAATCTCGCAACGATTGTCGTTCGTCAGCAAGCGGTATAAACTTACGCACGGAATAAACTGCTAAGTACACCTATTAAAAACTGTCATAATTTCATATGAAATATAGTTTGTTTAGCAGATTCCAAGGCTACAAGTTTTCGTTGTTTTTTTCTAAATTAAAATTATGAATATGACGTAAGTTCTTTAACACAGGGTCGAGTGATTCAAACTGTCAGTGAGCCGGGCACAAAAAAATATCATTTATTACAGTTTACCTAGCTTTTCGAGATACTTATTTACCGCCATCACTATAAAAAAATATAACGTCAACTTAGATACGTGTAGGTACTGTTTATGTGTTTTTAACGAAAATTTGACCAGCTTGTAAGACCTTCAGTAGCAGGAAGGATTACGATTCGGATTCGCTGGACCTCACGTGCGTCACACACCGAGCATTGGCTGAAAATCAGCATTCAGACGTTAGCCTCGGAAACACGCTGAGCCAGCTGCCCTTTCATTGCCGCAGTTGTTTGGTTTTAGCGAGCGTCTGTAGTCCAGTTGGTCGGATACTTGACTTGTAACCGAGAGGTCGCGGGTTCGAGTCGGCTACTGGACGTGTACCAATGGGACTCTTTTTCAGAAATTATGTAAGCAACGCAACGCTCGTACGGTGAAGGCCAACATCGTGATAAAACCCGCACACCACAAGGTGTGTGAACCGTATAACGGCGATGGGCTCACCCCCTGTCACGTTGGGTTAAAATACGCTTGGTGAACCGTGGCCTACCCCGCTTTGGGATTAAAAGGTGTGAAGTGTATTAATTTTTTATTTATTTTGTTTGGTTTTTTTATTTATTTATTATTATTTAATACTTTTTTACACAAAAGGTACAATGGGTGGAAGTGTTCGAAATGTGGACGTTGTTAGTGCAGTCGTATCAACTAAACGTATATTTTCCTGTCGTGTGTAACTAAACGTTTCCTTGTGTATTCATGATTTTCTGTAAGGAGGTACCCATCTACTTGCTTATACATGTTAGTAGATAGTGGAGGTAGTAGTAGTAGAGTAGGGTAGTAGGAGTAGTGGAGTAGATAGTTTTTTTGAGGGTTAAGTTAGACCAAGTACTTAATAAATGCAATAAAAGTTTAATTAATTCTATCCTATATTTTAATACTATATTTTCCCCCGCTGTAAATGACCTATGTTGGATGTAAGTAAATTATGGTCGCTGAAAGTCAAAATGTTAAAACAGTACCACCCAGTGTACCTTTTCGTACCACGTTGGTACTCTGTCCTAAGTCAGTTCGAGCCGGACAAATTGGGACTTGTGGGACAAAAACTTATTTTGGTGGCTTCACTATTGCCCAATAAATAAACCCTTTCGCACAAACACGTCATCGTAACAAAGAAAGCTAACGTGAAGGCACGCTTAATGTATGTAAATAGGCAAACTTTCCATCGCCGAACTGTATGTCTTACTACTTACCTTGCTTTTATACATATAGGTACCTACTGTTTATTTCCTCAAACTACTATTTGTAACGCCCGCCCGCCGCGCGGCTTCATTCACGTAAGTATTTCTAACTTTTTCCATTTTGGGTTACTTACATTACTTGAGTTACAGTAAGGATCTTAAGATTTAAGAAATATATGTTATAAATCTGAAACCGGAACAAGTGGATATCCATTATAAAGTCTTATGTTACACGTTAAAATAAAAAGACTTTCACGATTAACTTACTCGTTATTTATAAATTCGTCTGTTTTACTTACAACTGGCTTACTTGATGGTATGGCATTTGGTGCTAATGATTTTCTAGAATTTAATGTATTGCATTATGTGGTGGGTGTCATAAGAAGACAGGCAGCAGCGCTATCTGTGAGTTAAACCACAACACTAGTTACTGCGATCCCAACCTGCCTGCCAAACGTGGCTATTATTGGCCCTTACCCCAAATGATCATGGAGATTATTGGGGGAAGCCCTCGTTAAGCAGTTGACGTCATGTGTGTGGCTGATGACGACGGATATAATAAAATCTTCTGTTTTAAAATAAATTAATACTTCCAATATTTCTTGAAGTAAGTTTTGGCATTTCCGTCACAATTATTAGGCAAGTTTAAAATTGACTAAATTTTGGTATCGATAAGCACTTTTGAAATATGTATAGAAAATCCCGTAAAACGAAATTTATTGTTACCCTACTTGACCTTATTTAAAAATTCCCTCGTACTGACCCTCTTGGCTGGCTGGTATTTGCGTACCTAGTATACTTCCATAATTCAATGAGGACTTTTCTAAAAAAATATTCTGTCAAAGAGTCATATTGGGAAACGAAAGAGATGCACTACTTTTTTCGGAATCGGTCTTTTGTGGGTTTTTTTTTTAGAGAAAACCATTAAAGAACAAACATAGAAGTCTTTCGTCGTTAATAAAATACTAGTTGTGCCCCCGGTAATGCCAAAACGGCATACGGTGGATAAAATATAATCTACAGTATATATACTTCACCTACCTTCAAGAATATTTGTACGAAGTTTCATCATGATCGGTTAATTAGTTTTCGCGTAAAAGCTTAACAAACAAAGTTAGGTGGTTTCACATTCATCACAATAGGATAGATAATATTATCTGCCTAAGTACCTAGTCATAATCTATAGGTACCGTACAATACGTTATTATTTGTTGCATCATTGCACAATCGGATATGAAAAAAAGTATTTGAAAACAAAAAATGTTTTTATGCACCATAATGTCATGCAAATTATTGCGATGTTTTGTTCCATTTGCTATGCTATAACATGTAGGTATTCAAGTGCCGATTGAATACAGGTTTTTTGTTTATTATCTCACGTATAAGTAAAGCTCAGTTTACTCTGACAATTACCTATTCAAAATATAATTGAACCTTTTTGTTGACGAGGAGGAAATCTTCATGGACACCCCGCTGCTATGGGGACGGCGACGGGAGCTAGTGTCAGACTCCTACTGACTAAAACAGCTATCGCTGATGCTGGGCGGGTCCTGGTTAACGTCATGATGGCGGGGCCCCCTTCCCTTTTCGTAAGGTTATAATGGTAATAAATAGTTCTCATTTTGTACTTTGTGTACCTAATAGAGTAATAAATAGTTCTCATTTTGTACTTTTTGTACCTAATAGAGTACTATTTATTACCATTATAACCTTACGAAAAGGGGGCCCCGCCATCATGACGTTAACGGGTCCTGGGCATCCAGAGGACATTCTTCAGGTGCCACCCAACGCACGACTAGGCTTCACCTCGGAATGGACGACGATTCGTCCACTCTAGTATGCCCCTATTTTACGATTGCAACTGGACCATGCTGTACCGTCGTCCATCGCGGAACCGGTGTCCGTTGGACCGTGGTGTCGAGTACCGAACTCCGACACCTACGACCCCGATGACGCCTCATACGCCAGGCAGTGGATACCGTAGTCCTCAGACCAAACACAACAGCCAGTCTGTCTCTATCCCACCAAAATCCAAACTGTCACTTTTACTACCTATTTGACAGTTTGGATCCAGAAATACCCTGCTACACAGTAAAGGACAGAATAGTTTTGTCCTCTTTCGCTCCTTCATGTGGACCATATTGTTGTCTCGTTTTAATTTACAAGTGAGTTTCGGATTGCCAGTCTAGTTGTTTTTGGTCTGAGCCGTAGTCCAATTATTCTATGGGCCCGGAACTGCAGGAAAATATAATCTGCAAACGTCGCGTTGTTCTGTTCTGCTCACGTTATGTCATACTAAGGCTATTGGTGTGCTCAGCCCAGTGCCCTATAGGTTCCTCTTTCGCACCAGGATACACCTGTCGATCCCATTTTACACCGTGTATTGCAAGAAGTTGGTACTTATATTTCTTTACGTCTCAGAGCACAATAGGATATAGGATTTAGATAAATGTTTCTAATAAGGTAGGAAAAAATTCATTGATTTCCCAAATATTGTTAAAAATATTGTTACTATTTGGGAAATCTAATTATACCGTAAGAGAAATTAATACCGTAAAAGATACATTAGTATTTCCATAAGGTTACAGTTTTTCACAACCTGTATCTTGCGGCCTAATAAATATTTTGGTAAATCCCTGGAATCGCTGGAAGCCCACACACTTCTGAGACTTGCCAAACTTCAATAGTTTCGGTTAGGCTGATGTGCCAACAGTAGGTAAGTCATTTATATTATAATTTGTGAAAATTCACTCCATTTTGATCATCACCACCATCCACATAAAATAATATATCTAAAATCAATTTCACTGGGCGCTATTAATTTTTTTTATTATTTTCTTAACGATAAAACCTCTGCAGACCGTTTGTTGCCCGGGCCGTGGTACCATTACCATTACATTGTACCATGAATGGTATCTACCACGGAAGATGTTTTTTCCGTGCCTTCATTGAGTGTCGGGGACGAATATGGGATCTTTGTCAGTGTCAGTAAAATCTACAACTCTATATATCAAAATAAGCGTACGCTATTACCTAAGCGGGTGATAAAACGACGACGTGGGGCAAAAACTAATTCTTGTGCATAAACATTTTATGTCAGCCCACTGTTGGCGTCCACTGGGACCTCGCCAAAGGCGCGTCGCAACGATCGGTGTGTTCTTGTGTATAGTACCTAATTACCAGTGGCGTGCACTGGCTTTTACGACAATGTAGGCAGTAATCCCCAAGGATTGACAACTACGTATAGGTAACTTGTCTTTACGAAGTATAGGTACCTACCTATCTACTCACCCACAAAACACAGGACTTTCGTCAGCCTATGTCGTGAGTGCAACAAAAAAATATCCAGCAACAACTCTATTATTAGGTCTTTTTGCCTATATGGTGTGCACGCCACTACTAATTACCTACTTTATATTTTTATGAATGTATCTACAGTCATTTCTACAAACTAGGACACTAAGACCTACTTAAAAGCTTTTAATTCTTTTCTTTTTGTCATATTTTTTATTCTTTTTTTTCCTCCTTTCTTTTTACTTTGTTTTATTTTATAAATTCCTACTCACCTACTGATAACAGGTATAAGCAAATTGTATGCAAAATGTATATTTTTTTTATTAGTTAGTTTATTACTTATTAATGTTAATTAATTATTATTATATCTAACAAATTAACATAGTTTATTACAATTTTAATAAATGTGCACGTATCACATGCTTTCCGTGAGCCTGTAAGTGAACAACCCTGTTTATCGACTTCTAATACATTGAACTGAATCAGACGTAACCTGGCGGAAATCCAATGTTATTAACATTATTTTAATTATAATTTATAGCGTCTGTGGTCCAGTTGATCGGATACTCGACTTGTCCGGGAGGTCGCGGGTT
>SJJU01003950.1:0-10137 GCA_012932125.1 Conopomorpha cramerella
TGAGGCATTTGTTATGTGCGTCTGGGTGTTTTATTTATCTATGTATGTATTTAAAAGTATTTATGTAAGTGTATCAGTCTCTGGCACCCATAGTACCTAGTTTGGGGTCAGGTGACCTTGTGTAAAAAATTATATATTATTAGAATATTTACATATATTACAAATCAAATTTGGTCTCAAGATCGTTTGCAAAAAAAGCATTCGGTCTATTCGGTTTTACTATCTGTTGAGGTAACGAGCATCGAGCCAGTAAACAATCGCTATCGTAAAGCTTCGACTTGGTGAACATTCTATGTACGGTGTCCGGGGTAGTGTTATATGATCGAATGCATTCGATTTAAAGTAGAGAACCCAGCTTCAATAATATCGTGTGTTTATGTTATAAAAGTTAGGCAGCAATATGCCGATGTACCTACCTTAAATCTGCCATGAACTCCGCTCAAGTCTGTCCCGCTCTAAACGTGTTCGCGGTATACATACACAACTTATGATCAAGTCAAACTTGAGTAGTTGATTATCTGTTATTATATGTATTATATCCAATGGGCTATTAAAAAAAAAATCGCATATAGATGGACTCATTGTTAAATTTTCTCTCTCATTATAAGATACAGTTTTGAAGCGCGATCTGTCGCTGGAATGGAAATGTGTATTTTTTAGCGTTCACATGCAACATCGGCACAGCAAGCTGTAGGCACATCCCGGCTACCTACTATCTCAACACAGTCACACAAGGCATATCAATAAAGAAAAACCGATATTGGGACCTAAGTATTTATAACTGGGTCATTTCCAAATGACGATTTACCGTCGAATACAGACTCCCACTCAACTAGATATGAAGATAATAACACGCAGGTCGTATGCACGGTAGGTAACCCTTATAAGAAGAATATAACACCGCAATGTTTTCATTATAAAAAAATAAATAAAAAAAGGTAAATACATATACATACACACCCACCTTCTCGTCACGTGGCAAGTGTTCACCGTAATAGGTGGGTGCCGCAGGTTATCAATTACTAAAATGCTCTCTCGGCAACTGCAGCAAGCATTTGTGCAATATTTGTCCGCGTTTACAGTCAATCTCACATGGTGAATTTTCAAGTAGATAAAATGATGTGTAACGCCTGCACGTACCTACTGTATGTACCTAGATATGATACTTACTCCTTGGTACCGGTTTAATTTGGTGCCGGTTGGAAAAGTACTGAGAGGGGAATAGGGCGATTTGCTTTGGGTTTTCTCAGAACAATAAATGGTTTAGTGCTCCGCCTCAATGCAACACCCCTCCCTTAACCGAGAATAAGAGCGACCAGTCAAAGGAACTTTAAAGTCAGTATGAGTCCTGTGTACCCTTATTACTGTCCCCACAAGAATTTTCTCATGTACTGACAGAAATAGGTCTGGTAATTTAAATGTTTCCATAGCGCGAGTTTCCTTGCTTATCAATTGGTAATAATTTGGGGAAGACTAAGGCAGATTCGCAAAAGCAATCCGGAAGTTACGAAATAGTGAAATTAATTGTGAGGAAATGGGCATTCAGAACGTGCGATACTTATTAAAACCTTTATGAATTAAGGTAGGCAGATAGTTAGCATACACATTTTCACTTCTACTTTTCTTTATCCTGAGCATCATTTCGTTACGAAATGCACGTTAAATAAGCGGCACGGGCAACATTCTAACGACTGCAGTAAATTAGAAAATCCTTTTTTTGTAAGTTCTCGTCAGGACAAGGTTTGTATGGGCTTAAAAATAGAAAGGTTGATTCCCACGGGAAGGGAAACACTGAGTTTCACGCAAGTGAAACTTCCGGGCGAGGACTGGTTATTTATTTATCTACGAGTATAATATAAATCGCAAAATGTGTTGGTAACCGCATAACTCCGGAACGGGTGGACCGATTTCGCAAATTTTTTCTTTGTTGTGCTTATTAATGACAGCAGAAGGTTCTTATGAAAAAAAATACATCCACTACTGGACACATGCCCTTGAGGTTATACTAATTTCATATTAATGGTTAAGACATAACAACGTCTTTCGCGTCCACTAGTATAGTAGCGTCTGTGGTCCAGTTGGTCGGATACTTGACTTATAACCGGGAGGTCGCGAGTTTCGAGTCCGGCTACTGGACATATACCAATGGGACTCTTTTTCAGAGCCTATGTACGCAACGCAACGCTCGTACGGTGAAGGACAACATCGTGATGAAACCCTATAACTGCGATGGGCTCACCCCCTGTCACGTTGGGTTAAATACGCTTGGTGAACCGTGGGCATTTGCTTATTAAGCAAGTGCCTCTGCCTACCCCGCTTTAGGATTAAAATGCGTGAAGTGTATTTTTTATTTATTTTATAATAAATCTGAAATATTGCAATCAATAAGTTGCTGAAAAACATGTACATAAGTAGTAAATTGAATTTACTTTATTACAACAATTGTAGAGAATCCTTATCCAGCATGAATCATGCTGCAGGTATATAATACGAGACGCTCCAGGCGTGGTTCAAGGCTGGCTGGTGTGGTTGGTCTTGACGAAGGCGAGGTAGACGTGGCCCCGCATCAGCGGCCGGTTGGAGCCGGTGAGCGCCGCCAGCATCTCCAGCCGCGCGCGCTTGAACGGCATGTTCGTCGGGTACGCCTGGGACGGTATGGTTATGTTGCTGATCGCGTGCAGGCCCTGTGGACAAGCGACAGTTAACTACTGAGTCACCTCGCTGACTGGTTGTGGTGTGTTTGGGGTTCAGGGAACAGTGCAGTGCAGCTACTCACCGGCGCGACGGGGCAGGTGAGGCCGGCCTTCTGCAGGGGCCGGCCCACGTACGCGTCCGAGCGCAGCATGCTGCACAGCCGGTAGTGCATCTCCACGAACGACCGCCGGTACTCGTTGTTAGTGTACTCGAAGTATACTACGTGTAACTGAAGACAAACATCTCAAAGGATTTTAAAATATATGAATGACAGGATAAGGAATAGCGTGATAAGAGAAAGTTGCGGTTTAAAGGAAGATGTAGTGACAAAGATTGAAAAGGGCATGCTTCGGTGGTTTGGACATATGGAGAGAATGGATGAAAGTCGATTAACGAAAGAGATTTACATATATGGGTGATGTAATGGGCCGGGTGAGTAGAGGTCGCCCCAGAAGGACATACGTTGACCAGATTGGTGATGTCCTGGCGGAAGGTGGCGTGAAAAGTACTCGAAACCGGAGGTCATGTATGATAAGATGTATGAATGTAGATGAAGCGAAAGGGGTATGTCAGGACCGTGACAAATGGAGATCTGTAGTATCTGCCTACCCCTCTGGGACACAGGCGTGAAGTGTACCTATGTATGTATGTCCACAGAAAAAAGTAGGTAAGTAATAACTGAAAGAGGCCAAGGAAGTGTGCTATTGAATGTCAGCAGATGCTAATTGATTGTCTCCGCCCAAACATTGGGAGAGAGAGGCGTACCTACCTGCGTAACGTCATATACGTACGTAGGAGATTGGATTAGTTCTGGAGCAGCAGAACTCACCGAGACGTTGTTGGTCCACGTGTGCTTGTTGGCGAAGCGCATGTTGACGATGTACTCCCCGCGGGGGCTCTCGAGGAAGTGCGCAGACGCGTTCTCCACATACTTGCTGTTGATCTCCGTGATGAGCATGCGCTGCGGCACCACGCGCACGCACCGCACCTGGACACACAACTCGCGTATAGTCTAATGAGCATACGGCGACTGTGAAATGGCCGCTGGGTTAACAATCCAGTTTGAATGTCTAATGCCAATGATCGCGTAGACCTCTGAATCCTTACAGCTGGGCTGGTTCCGTTGGTAGAAGGCGGTGGATTGATATCACAATGCTGATGCAGAAGTAATACCTATAAGTGAAAAATAAAACAGGTGTACTGTTGGAAGTCGCCGCAAGGATCACTGTAGCGCTTCTCATTTTCCCCACAAATGCTTTTCTTCACCGTAAGAGACAATGTCACAACCCTCGGGCGCAGGACCAACACTACGGCTCTCAAACAAGACAAACATTTTTACTCAGATAAGTTGTTAAAATTATTTCGTAGCCGCTACCTATCTAAGTAGGTAGGTATAAACTGTAAGCCTTATTGTTTTCTTTAACAAATAAATAAGTAACTAGATTAAGTAAATATGTAGATACTTACAAAACACACTATCATAAATATCAATAAAGGGTATTGTATATCTTTCATAACTGTAGATTTTCAGGGAATATTTGCAAGTGGATGGTATTTGAATAGAAAATATTTGCCTACACAACTGACGGACGCGGCCGCAACTCCGTGCAGGTACATCCACGTTTAAGTCAATTTTAATGGCGAAATTAGAATTGCTGCCCGTTTGATTGCTATATTAAACAACGATTTATTATGTACAAGTCTTTATTCACATTGTTCTGTACATATATGCGGATTTAATATGGAAATAAGTATTCAAACTTATTAGTATGTAAGCTTATACCGCCTGTACAAATTATATGAGCACTTTCAGTACATCAAGTGTCGGCTGTATTACAATAGTATTTCCTGGCAAAATAATAAATATATTTTTCATACTTAATACCTAAGCACATAGTTTTGTAATCGTCTGTACTAAGTATTAATTCATCAATTTATTACTTTGTTCCCGATGTATGTATGCTAACGAATTTTTATTATTAACAAAAAAAATAACGACGACTGTTTTAACCAGTAAAGTATTAAGACTGTGTGGTTTTCTCACAGATGCCAAGATGCCTGTGAGAAGCGAAACAAGTTCATCAAAAAGCAAGTAAAGAAGCACAAAAATAATTATTATAATGCAGTCAATTTGAGAACCTCTACTTTATGAAAATCGGTAAAAAAATTGAAACCTTGGCTTATCTTTATTAGAGGTAGTGAGTGTGTAACTACACTTCTAAACCGCGATACAGGTGCGAAAAACTGAAATTGTAGATACAAGAATGTGATTTTGCGCCACGTGGCGCGAGAGAGACAAAATCATATTTTATTCCTAAAATATGATTTTGTCTCTAGAAGCTGCAGGGCGGCTTGGGGGAATTTGTTCATTAATCGGATTTGCAGGACCTAAAGACTAGAAACTTGGCGTGTATCTAATGAATGTATTTAACAGGAAACGACCTGTGTACGAAAATATTTTGGTTATACATAATATGTGTATGTGTGTCCTGTTGTAGCTAAGGTCAACATCGATGTAATTATACTTATACACATACTGAATAAGAATTCTCAGTTCAATATCATGCCCGTGACACTATCTGATTGATGGTACCTTGGAGAGAATCCAATCTATTTGACATCAGAGATATTCGTGTGCGAGTTTCCCTTATCTCTGACTCATCTGGCTGTGATCACCACTAATACATTTAACTTTTCTGGTCTGGTGAGTTAAGTTCACATTCCCTTCACCCTTAGGGGTCCACAGTCTCCATCCACCAGCAGATTGTAAGTTTTCTGTGCTCCACTAATGTTGTTGCCGAATCATGCAATAGGTACTAGTACTGCATGCAATTATTTTAGAAATTTGTCTCCCGCAATCAATTATAATCTATCCGAATGTAAATATGTAGGTGCTGACTAGTGTGGCGCTAATACTAGGTATTAGTGGCGAAGTTAGGGAGTATGCTGGTAGTACAAGAAAAGACTGACGCGCCGCGCACGCCCCGCGCACGCGCTGCCGCGCTCGATCTGTAGCGACGGGAGAGCAGCGCGGGTCGTGCGCGGCGCGTGAGCAGCCGCCTGAGTGTTTTGTTGTGCCGTGCTTCATACATTTCCCTGAATTACAAACAGCGGGTCCGCGCTGCTCCCGCGCCGCGCACGCCCCGCTTTTGGTGTGCCGGAGGCATTTGTTTCTATTTTTCACTACCGGCTTACCTCCTAGCTTCGCCACTAGTAGGTATGCATATTCATCATCTCCATCAGCCACATGAGAGCGCTGCTGCCCGTTCTCCGGAGAGTTCCCTCGCTCGCCTCGCTGCGACCCCCACGACAACGACGGGAAAAGTGTAAAAGGTAGAAGAACAGAAGATTATATAATCAATATATTAATAGCATCTTCGTATGATTATGAACAAAATAGCTACGAAATGGGTCTATTATTTCCCGTGTCGTAGCCAGCTACCAAATCCGGCTACGAAATGAGACTAAAGGCACGTGGCGCAGCTTCTAACAAAAAATGTGGACAGATATATTTTTCTTCTTTTTGTTTTGTATGACAGAATGTTGTCAGACGCACCTTCATAGAAACGTCATTTTACTTGCGAAAATATTTATTTTTCTAATGATTTTTGTAAATAATATTTATATAAAAAATAAGGACACATTTTCACTAAAACACAAATACAATAAAGAAGACAGCACGAGCAATTACTTGATAGTGATTAGTGGATCTGCGAGGTTTGTGTCGTAGCTGAGTTTCTGGGTATGGGGAATACTGGGGTGATTATAGCAAGCAGCACAGAATCAAATAACACAATCTGTGTTTGTAGGTGTCAACATCTGAAATTAGAAAATTCAAAACTATAAAATATCGCCTGCAAGGATTATCCAAGGGGAGAGAACGAAGAACCATAATTGCTGTTGACTTATTCCAGATTGCCTTACACATCAACAGAATGGCACTGTTCATGCGATCCTTTAGTCTGATGAGAGTCGGCAAACAGTCGTTGCGGTCCTGCCACCCTGCTGTGAGTCGTCTTACACCTACTACAGCGTAACAAATAATGGGCAATTATCAGATCGATAATTACATTATATGTATTAAATACATTAATATACTGGCAGAAAAACACTGTTAGTAATCTATATTGCAACGTTTGCCGGGTCAGATAGTTATCAACAACATTGATTACAAATTTAAAAGTCCCCCATTTGAATTGTACGTGTCGTGCCCTTTCATTTGATACCCCACTTGTGAATATGTCCCCGTTTCCGATTTCTACCCCCATAACTTTTGAGTGGATGAACGGATGCTAATCAAACATAGCTAAGAACACGCGCGATCAAATCAGTTTTCAAACAAAAAAAAACTTTATTGTAATAGCTCTTATGATGCCACAGACAGGCACACAGACAACACCCCTCTTTTTGCGTGGGGGGTTAATAATTTATAGCTACATCCCTGTTGCATTAACAAAGCGGGGTAGTCAGATAAGTTCGCAAAATGCTCATTACGTGGTTGGTCTTCATGGTATGTATGTACTACCTGTAGTTTTAATTGCACTTTTAAGAGAGATTTTTCACGTAACACCATATACATACATACATACATACCTGCCACAGCGCAGTTTAACAGAGCAATGGTGAATTATAGTCTATCAATCCTGAACTGAAACTTATTACTTACTGCGAGCCATTAATTGCATTTTGAATTAATTATTCTTGACGAAGATTCACGTCTCATCCTGAAAGTTAATTAGAACCGATTACTTTCTCTCTCCTTTTTTAATTATTATTCATTGTCATGTAAATTAGTTACCTACATTTAAATAGCTCTACATTTAGGCAGTATTCCGCAAGCTGTCGCCAAATTGGGAGAAAAGAGGCGTTGAAATCGGTGAGGCGAAGTTAACGAATCTTCGTTTCGCCGACGACATTGTCCTTTTTTCCAACTCAGCCCTTGAGCTACAATCCATGCTGCAAGACCTCAGCAAAGCAAGCCTTGAGGTTGGACTTAAATGAATATGTCAAAGACAAATTCAAGAGAGCACACAGTGGATGTGGATGGAGCGGTGAGTGAGAGCATATGTCCAGGAATATGTCTACTTGGGCCAGAAGGTCTCCTTTCAGGCCAGACAAGACAAAGAAGTCGAACGAAGAATTGAAAATGCTGGGAAAAGCTTCCTGTCCATGAAAAATTTCATGAAGGGAAGTCTACCCCTTTCCTTAAAGCGCAAGCTAATGGACATGTGCATCCATAACATCCTTACCTACGGAGCACAGACTTGGTCTTTGACTGACGCTCAAAAGTATCGCCTTGGGGTTTGCCAACGAAATATGGAGCGTAGCATTCTCGGAGTCCACCTAGTGGATCGAATCCCAAACATAGAGCTGCGCGCCAAAACAAACATTATGGATGTAGCTCGAAAAGCGGCGCAGCTTAAATGGGATTGGGCTGGCCACGTTGCGCGTATGTCACCGGATCGTTGGGCATATAAAGTGACGAGCTGGCTCCCAACGAACGGCAAAAGACAACGGGGCCGCCCAAGGAAGAGATGGTGCGACAAGATCGTCCGCCAGAACAAAAACTGGTGGACATCAGCGCAGAATCGGGAAGAGTGGAGAAAGGGAAGAGGAGCCTTTGCCCTGCAGTGGGATCCAATAGGCTAGTAATAATAATAAAACATTTAGGCTGGGACCCAGTGAGGAGATTACACAAATGCGGGTAAAATTGTTTATCAATGAGACCTTTTAAAAAAATCAATTTGTCACAAATAGTTAAAAACGAAAGAGATGCAGAGCTACTTTATTCTATGATCGTTCGCTCTTTTGTTGAATTTTTTTAAAGGAAACTCCTCATTGTCCAATCATACGTGACTTTCATCAAGATGTGTGTTCTCGTTCGCGAGGCAGTGCGGCGTGCCGGAGAGGCCGCACTCGTCCAAGGCCGAGTCGTTCCTCAGCGGCACCAACGCCAACTTCCTGGAGGCGCAGTACCTCGACTGGGCGAAGACTAAGGGGAACATTGATGCTGTAAGTTCCAACAAAAAAACTATTCCATTTACAAAACTCTAGTACCGCTAGTTCCCTTACTTGTACATGGTTGTATCTGAAATACACAAAGTAGGCTCCGGTGTTAGTCTCATTCAGTATATTTATTGCATATTTTATCATGGTACTTAAAATTATTAGATGTTGCAATATTTGTAGAATAGGCATGACCACTTTTAGCGGACGTCTAATTATAGGAACAAGATTGCTGATGTTAACGATAGTTGTTAATACAATAGAACAATTTATTTATCATCTCCTCATACCAAGTGAGAAACATTATCCCCTTTATCAATAAACGTGTAAGTTATGACAGGTCTACTGAAACTGGTTACTCCGTATTTGACATACAACTGACAAGACTAAGATTTTTTTAGACTCTTGGATTTTAAATTCTAATGACATGAATCTAACTACGTGGTTGCGCTAAAAGAATATCAGTATAAGGAAATTTTGGCCCAATGTAACAACCGTCGTGTAGGATAAGGGCAGGAAAATGGTGGTGATGATGACAATAACCCTACATAGCATTTGCTGTTTCCCTACGCTTAAAAAATATAACCGATAAATTTTATAATGTCTAGAATTTATAATAATTCATAAATGGATTTTGGAACAGTCGTGGGATGGATTCTACGACAGCCTCAATGGACCCGCGTTGAAAATTGAAGAATTTGAAGACGAATTCAGCCCCACCACCGTCAGTTAGTAATTTTCTTTCCGTTTGATTAGAATGATAAGAGTTTTGATAATACAATTTCCCTATTTGGTTTGATATTTTTGAGGTTTGGGTTCCACCTTTCTAATATTCATTAGCATTTCACCAGGCTTCTAATTCTTATGAAAGAAATAAAGAAAATTCATTTATTATCTTCTATATTGTTTTTTAGAGCCCAAGAAGAAGGATAAAATTTCGTCGGAAGATAAAAAAAAGGAGAGGGAAAAGATAAAGCTGCACCTGGCCGTCCAGGGCTTGATACGCAGCTATCAGGTGAGGCCTCTAATGCGGAGCATGTCGGTGCGTGGACTCGCCTTACTCCTAGACGAGCCTACAGTAGTGTAGAGTCTAAATGAACATCACTCTCTCCGGTAGTGTCGCGGCCACTTGATAGCCAAGATCGACCCGCTGGGCCTGACGATGGGCGCGCGCTTCATCTGCAAGAAGTACAGGAACGCTGACCTCAAAACTTTGGAGACAAAGGTGGTTGTGAGGGAACGCGGCACCACTTTGAGTATGTCATTTGTTTGTATTATTTTTTTACTTGTAAATACATATAGAAAATTATAGGTGCATATGTACCTACATTCGATAATATTGATTGCAGGTGAGAAGCATATGGACATAGAGTTCGAGCTACCGGACAGGACTACTATTGGTGGAAAACAGCATTCTCTGCCATTGAGGTAATGGTT
>SJJU01003951.1:0-17036 GCA_012932125.1 Conopomorpha cramerella
TTCATGAAAATCGGTGCAGCCGTTTCCGAGATTCCAATTATATATATATACAAGAATTGCTCGTTTAAAGATAAAGATATGTGTAATATCTTAGTGTGCAATAAAGTGTTCATTCATTCATTCATTATGTTGGTAAAATAGCATAACTTTACGATTATAATTTACACGGTGCAAGAAATTTTCCAGCTACAATTTTTCTTTATGCTAGAAGCAATAAAGAGGCATTTTAATTAAGGGTCTTGAAAAAGGTCGTTAGTTAATTCTACCCTACGTAGGATCCAGAGGACCCTTTTTTATGTTTGTTCGTGGATAACTTCGACCTTTATCAGTCGATTTTGATGATATTTTTTTGTTGGAAAGAATATATTTGAAAGTTGATGATGATGATAAGGGAATCAGGGTTTGATAATGGCAGACTAGATAAATCGGGGACAACTTAAAAATCGTAGGGGCGACTAGTAGGTGCTGTAAAAAATCGGTTCTTTTTCCTTTAAAATGATGGGTTGCAAAGCGTCAATATATTTATTACCTTATAGTATTAACTATGTATTGTTTGTCTACAGAAATCCCCGGAGCGTCGGAGAAAAGCACCAGTCCAGCGACAACCAACGACGAACTGGAGTTCTCCACGCCGATGCTTGGTCCCGACAACCAGTTTGGTTCAGCTGATAAATCGGACGATGAGGAAGACGATGACGTCACAGAAAAACCTCTGGACAACCTCGAGAACAGCACGAAGAACAGAACACTCTTCTACATACTGTCAAACTCATCCAAAAAGAACAAATCCCCAAATAAAATTACCACTCTAGAACTAGAAAATAATATATTATTACAAACGAATAGTTTTTCTTGTAGAAGTCGAGGTAATACTCTGTTTTTATTGTTAGGTATTTTATTGATATTTAATAATTATGAACGTTGTATTTAAATGTAGAGAATGTAAAATACGAGTAAAATAAACAAATAACAAGAACAAAGCTAACGTAGGGTAAATGACCAGGTATTGGCCACATTTTAACCAAAACTACTTTTAAGTTAGTGGTCACAAATGGTGCTGCTACCCTATAAAGAGGGAAATATAATTAAGTTCATAACGCAATAATTTTGAAATAATATTGACGTATTCCTACTCATTATAAATTACAAACTGAAATAAACTCATAAATGAAATTATAAATATTGGTAAAGTACGTGAAATGTCCTACGTAAAATGTGCAGTTTAAATAAAACGTATATTCGACAAATATTTTCTTTATTTCACTGTATAATGTTTCACTAAGTTGTTGTATACCCTAATTGCGCTTCATAATACTTCAACATAAATCAAATGAAATCACTACCGCTAACCAATTTAATATTGTAATTACCGACCGAATTAATGAGGACATTAATAAATAAATTACTAACATTTCGCAGCTATTAAGTGCTATAGGTATTATAAAAATGTAATATTTGCCGAAGAGGCGAATTACTAAAATGTTAATGTATGACGCCATTTTCTCGGCAAGTAGGTAAGTAGACACTTTGTTATAGATAATTAATTGAACATTTTGAACGATGGCAAATTGAAATTGATGTAGGGCGTGAGGATGGAATTAATTTCCTTTAAACACTGTATATAACGTTACGAAGGAAATGATGCTACGTGAACGCCATGATCATTATCGTGACTAAGCCTTATTTGAAATTCAGATGCAGGTTATTAAATTGAGTACTTTTTTTTTTCAACGTAACAGCCTATTTGCAACTAGTCAAGTAAATTTCCTTTGTTTTACGAATAGAGCACTTATGACTTAATGAGTGGTATGTGATGGTGGTTCTAATGTGTCGACTAGCGCCAGTTTTGTCGGCTGAAGAAACCCTTTAAACTATCTTGATGTTACTACAAAACCTTAAAACCTTTGTACTCGTTTTATTTCTAGCTTTTTATGACCCCCGTTTTGCTTTGGAAAAATTACGACAAAAGGCAAATGGACCTATTGCAAATGAAGGCTATTGCAAACGGTCTTTAGTTCTCGCCTAGAGATACACATCGTTTTATTCACCTAGTAAACATCAAAATAGCTAGCCTAAGAGTTTAGACGATAACTGTTAAAAAATAGGTTTTTTTGTAGGGAAATCTGTCTATGGATTAAATAACTATCGATAGTTAGTGGATGCCCCGATTTTATTCGCGCAGTTTCTGTATTCATTTTCATTAAAAAATACTAGCACCAAGTTTTCAACTTTAAAATGAATGTTTTTCTCAATAAACATCTACTATTTTATTTTAAAAGGGGTTTGTAGAATTAATGATTAAAAATGATTTCTTATACAAGAGTAAACATCATAAAAATACCCCTCTGCAAAATTTCAGCCTTCTAAGGTCAAGAGTTTGTGCTGGGCATTGATAAGTCAGTGATTAATGAAATTTGAGTTTTATATATTTATCAATAGCTGGTTTACATAGATTCATGTCATAAAACTCTTGCCGCCTTACCGATAGACTATTTTCCGAACATCAGAAAGTAACAGCAATCAAGCCTAATTTCTATACACTACTTGGTACAACTATTTGTATAATAGATGCGAAAATTGTCATTTAGCATTACAATTCAGTTTTCGTTGCGGAGACGGAACGAAAATGTTGAAAAACATCAAATGATAATCACACAGTGTGAAAAAGAAAGTCGTGTTAGTTACACTACGTATATTTATAAATCAAGAACGGTTGAACTAATCTGGTTGGAAATTAGTGGCGAGATAGCTTAGAACCAGAAGACGGACATACAATTTTTATTTTATTAGACTTTTTATCTCGACGCTGTCGGATGTAGCGCTGTGTAGAGGGTGTTATACTTTGTATGAAATACTGAACTACGCGAATAAAATCTCGGAGCGTCCACTAGTGTATAGATAAATGTCATTATAATTGACAATTGCCGCGTTTATTAAACAGTATCGAAGTTACACTGCCACATTTGATAGAGCTTAATGACAAAATAGAGAAATATTGTAAACAACTTTCTGTTTTTTTTTAAATAGGGTTATGAAAATTGTTACGTTTTGGCAGTCCGTGACTGTACATACAACATTTTGTCTCTACCTAGAGCCACCGAGAGTGTTGTTCTTGAATACTAAATACCTAATTTATTTAATTGAAAACTTAGCTTTTTAATTGTACATTTTATTATTATTCACTAGACATTCACTTGTATAAACAAAAAAGCGTATTCACAAAATATACTGTGTAAGTATTAAAATATTAAACGCTATGAAGTTATTTCGATTATCATAAAAATTAACTGTTTCGAAACGCAAGCCGTAATCGCAAATGGGTTTGAATAAATTGTCACTTGAATAAATTATTATTATTCACTGGTGTTTTATTATTTTAGGCATTCCCTGTGTTTTATAATGTGGCACTGAAATTAATTAAAATTTATGTTTTGTAGAACAGTAACAACGAAATTGTCAGTTGTTTTTTAAAAGAAAACAAGTAACAAGCCTATCCAGACTTGTTAGTTGTTTGCTTGGTTTGTGCCTGATAGAGGTAAGTAACTGTTAGCAAAATTTGAAATAATGAAAACTGAAGTAAATTTCATAATTTGATCGAGCAGTGACACCTCGAGCACAGCCCGTTCCATTGCTCGCTCGGTGACACTGAGATTCCTCATGAGGCTCATAGTTAGAGCTCACGTCTCAGATCACTTACAGAGAAGAAACTAGATACGTAAAATTATTGCCTTTATTGTAAGAAAGAAATATCATACAGAAAAGACACGTTCAATTAGACGATATTATATTTCAACAACAGTAAATCTGACAAAGATATGTAAATAGCGTATTACAACCGTTTATTTGCAGTAGTTTCTTTAGAAGTCCCTTTCTGAAGGAAAATTTACACTTTTTTGTTCTAAAAAGGAACTGACAAAGGAACAACTGGGAATTGTCTTAACTCGATAGTTTGACCATGTTAGAGGCTTACGCACGGTTCCCATTCATGGCCACCACTCTACGATTTACAGCCCTCATCGGCCATCGGTCCTGCTAACTTTGTACCGTTTCCGTTGCAATTTCAACTCTGCGAACCGATTGGCTATGTAGCTTCTTCGGCAGATCTTCTCAAAACTAATTTGATCGCTCAGTGACACCTCGAGCACAGCCCGTTCCATTGCTCGCTCGGTGACACTGAGCTTCCTCATGAGGCTCATAGTTAGAGCCCACGTCTCAGATCACTTACAGAGAAGAAACTAGATACGTAAAATTATTGCCTTTATTGTAAGAAAGAAATATCAAGACAATATCGCAAAAATAAATCACACGAAACATGATATAACAGCCAATCACAGCGAGAATTTATTATACATTTTTTGTGATTTACAAGCTTGAAAAAAAGGGATTTTTATGAATGCCACTGTCGCAAAATTAAAATAGGATCGAACGGGAACCAGTTTGAGCAGGTCCTTCCCGTTCATCCAAATCGGAGGTGACATATATGAAAATACCCTGATGGCAAAAATAATAAAATATAATTTAGATTCCACTACTTTCACATATATTTTTCATGTGATAGGTTGGTAGAGCTAGGAATACAGGGCGTCCCAAACCTATGCGACATGAAGGGGAAGTATCTTACATCATAGCTACTGAATTTTGCTCACAGAAGACTTAATGTCATTTTTAAAAGTTAGTAATTCTGCATTAGTAGATTTTCTAAAAATGACTTGCTTTGTCTGGGCATCGTAAGTAATTTTTAGAAAATCTTTGAATGTCGAATCACCAAGTTATAAAAATAACAAAGTCTTCATTGAGTAAAACTCATTATCTACGATATTTAAGGTACTTCCCTTTCATGTGCCATAAGTTTGGAACGCCCTGTATATCCATTTATTCGTTAACGTTTCGGTTATTGGAACCGGGAATAAAACGTAACAAAACGCCGTTATTCCTCGGTGAAATTGAATAGTTTCAGTGTGAATAGAGATTTGAAGATTTTTCACTATATCCCTGAAATTGGACTGGGCTTATCCGCAGGTCTAGGTTTCTCTGTAAAAACAAATTCATAGAGATATATTTTTTATCCATACATGCAACGTCCGTTTTTCAGTGATGTGCATGATCTGAAAATCTGCGTGTGAGAAAGAGATGGTAACTAATTCTGTCGCGCTTTACAAAGTTCCTGGAATACAGATAAATTTAAAGACACTGTCTTATATACAAATAAGTAGTAAACGTCCCGCGATTTCAATCGCGCATGTGACAAGACAAGACATTCATTTTTTCTGACAAACACAAATTACACACACATAAAAAGAAAATAATATGAAAAAATTAAATACACAATCACAAATGAATAGCCACGGTGTGGCTGTTCTTGTCAGTGAAGAGGACACTCCGCCTCAGCATCAAGTCACAGTTACCCGTGACGCTGGTCTTCCGCCGGCACTCAGTGAGAGGGGCGATATACCTACATCATAATTATAATATAATAAATATATCAAAATAATGTGTCTTTTACATCGTAAAAGTGTATTGGAATTTCTCTAATGACACTTACTTTTTTTAGTATTTAAAATACTTACTAAGAAGGAATAAGGGAGATTTCCAACGGTGAATGAAGCTTTGGAGCCTATTCAAATTAAACAAATAAACCGGTCCCCTTTATAATATGAAGTATAGCTGTAACACAACTCCAATATGCACAGAATTGCTTATTACAACAACAGGGAGTAACGAACAGGCAAAGTTGGAAAGCCACCAGTTGGCGCTCAGTGTGCTCAGTGTCTCCATTTGGGAGACACCTCCCATCTTCATTATGCAGAAACTTCGCAGTCTTCACACATACTTGGGCATTCTTCACACCCTCACATTGTGAATATGCAAATGACCACGGATTCGGGGATGAAGTACTGATTTCCTACATTACCATTCATTTGTAATGTTGTGTACGAGGTATGGTGATTCAGGGGTGTTATTTTTTTTGTTTTAAACATTTCTTTATATAGGGTGTAAAAAATATGTGTACCCAGTGCAATGCTTCACTGTACTCTTTAGAGTAATGCTTATTTTTTTTATTTTGCCTCTCTTTCCACTCTATTAACCGTGAATACGTAGTATATTTAAAAATATGTGACAAATATTACCGATGCGAGAGCGGCTAATAGAAACGATATCCAGTCCATACCACTTACTCTCTCTTCTTGGAATATCGTAAAATTATACACAAAATGCACACGAGTCATATCAGAGAAAAAATATTCTACACCCGAAGAAGTATGTTACTCACTTAGTAACAAAGTTATTCCGTCTATCATGACAAACAACTCTTCCCAAAGAACCTTATTTCGAAAAAAATGTAACCTCTTCGTAGAAAGAAGTAATCGGTAAGTTTGTATGCAGAGGTACATTACTATTCCCTTTTTTATATAGGGTTCATTGGGGAAAGTTGTTTGGCATCATTGGTTAATTGAATTCCTCGATTTTTGCTAATACTTTTAATTAATATACACGTTGTATTAATTTACAATGTTCGAAATATTTTTCTGGACACACTAAGCGTTTCTACCCTGTACCGTAAGTAACTAAAGGTCTCTTCAGATTCAATAGGTATTGTTGTATCCGAAATAAAATGTCAATTGAAATGGAAAGAACAATTGACCTTTCGTAAATAATGAGCTCCTAAAATAAAACCCGTTATTATTTTAGATTCCTAGTACAAAAACATAAACTTTTTTGGATTCATTATTGCGAGACAATCATAAAAAGTATTGATTCTTTCGGTTCAATAAATTTCGATAATTTTTTTCTCAGTTTGTCATTCGTTCCTCTAACATGCTCTGAGTAAGAATTGTCCACCTTTACATATTTTTGTTGTAAAGACATTAATAATATCATACGACTATATATTTTTAAACCGTTTTTTCTCGCTCATTACGTTAATCTTTCTTGCTCTTTGAACTGTGTTTACCGCCTGTAACTGTAATGTGTTTTTTTTACATTTCTATTGTCTGTGATTCAGTTGATCGGATCCTTGTACTTGTAACCGGGAGGTCGCGGGTTCGAGTCCGGCTACTGGACGTGTACCAATGGGACTATTTTTTAGAGCCTATGTACGCAATGCAATGCTCGCACGGTGAAGGACGTCATCGTGATGAAACCCGCACACCACAAGGTGTGTGAACCCTATAACGGCGATAGGCTCACTCTGTCACGTTGGGTTAAATACTCTTGGTGAACCGTGGGCATTTGCTTTAGCAAGTGCCTGTGCGTGGATTTAAAAGGCGTGAAGTGTTATTGTCTTTAACACTTTGGGAAAAATAGTATTTTATTAGTAGTAGCCTTTATAATATTGTCTGTCCGAAAATTCGTCAATAAGTTGAATGCTTGTATTTATTTTTCATATTATTCACATAAACTGGTTAAGTTCGAAATAAGAAAGGAAACATATCACAAACAACATTCGCATGCGAACTCAAAAATACGAGTTATATTATTATTATCTTTACTTTTGAATTAAAAAAGTGCAGTTGGTGGACTCTCTAAGTGGTTAACTAAGCGCTTCTGTAAATAATGATATTACGTTTTCTTCCCCCTTTTTAGAACAATAACAGGTTTTCAGCAGAAACGGAACTTTCTACCGAATTTACAAAAGTTTTAATGCACATACACATGCACTGGAGCCGCATCGATGTCAAATTAAATCTTAACTTAGATATGCTCTAAAACTTCCAATTTTAACCGCAACTGCGGCCGTACTATGATTCAGATGTGTATACCACTAGAGCTCTTTATAGTGGCTAAAGTAACGACATTGGCTAAGTATGTATTTACTTTACAGTAGGTACGTCAATTTCATAATTTCTAAAAGATGAGAACATTTTTCTTTCCGTATGTTGGATTAGTATGTATGTACATATGTATTAGTTACTTATGACAAGACCCTATTTTTTTATTTTAAGCCGAGACATAAAGGATTTTAGCGAGCTAGAAGGCGTCATGTCACTAAAGAATTTTGTACGATATTAATTTAGTGTAATTAATAAAGTGTGTGTACGTGCGTAAGTATTTCTTGAATGACATGGAGATAGGCACGACAATTAAGTACCTCAATACATAGTATATATAGAACAAAGTCGCTTCCCGCTGTCTGTCTATTTGTACGCTTAGATCTCTAAAACTACGCTGATTCCGATGTGGTTTTCTTTAATAGATAGTGTTTTAGCCTTAGTCTCAACTTCAAAGAAAATAACCTCTGACTACACTGTACTATTATGAACGTCAGATTATGTACAGGTGGCGTATAACCTGGTATACCACCTCAAGATTGATACTCATAATATAAATGTCTGTAGCCTTAAGACTATTTTTATATTTGTCACAATATGCTTAACAAATCTACGTCATTGCTGTTTTTGTGACATAAGAAGTGTGACCAAAACTGTTAGACTACTTTCTAGGCCGGCAACCTATCTACATAATTGGTTCTATGTGATGTTATGGTACGGGTTCGGAATGCTAATCAAATCGTGACGAAGTTTCAGTTATAAATCTGGACTAAGTGTTTTTGTGTGTGCTTTTATTCCTGCGAGAGCTTTTTACGGGAAACTTTTCAACGTATCCGTCCAGTGGTTTTTTTTTTACAATTATTTATGAGGTTCTGGCTCGGGCCCCGACCGACACTTGACCGACAATATTTTTACATTTGTGCTTTTGTTTTTAATTCATATAGCCGAGGACGGTCTGTTTATTTCAGTTGAGTTTTTTTTGTTGTATATATAGTGTACTTGACTTGCTTCATTTTCTAATACGTAAATGTAGGTTTTATTAGGTATTATATTAACCACGGAACAAAAAACATCCACACTTAAATATATAATATAAATTTTACAATAACACACACATTGCCTTCATCCCATGTTAAGTAGCTAAAGCACTCACTGTTATGGAATTCAGAAAACGAAATATACTTACTTAAATAATTTATTTTTCTTTTAAATACATATTTATATAAATAAACAGTCAGATACATCCAACAAGTACTTAAAAGCTCATCACCTAAGTACCTTTCAGCGGTGTGAATCGAACCTACGACCCTACGGAATAGAGACAGACATGCTGACCACTACACCAACGGGCCCGTCGAACACTTACAAAATTATTTCCAAATCTAATAGATACTTATGATTCTCTTGAATATTTAGCTTCTGGTAGGTCCCTTTTATGTCTCCACCAATAGTGTACTCTGCACTCCATTTGATTACTTAATTTTTTAAAGTTAATTGTTTTGCCATATGAAAACATTTTTATTTTATTTTTATATGAAGAAATTTTTTATCTTCACTAACTTCAAAGCCATTTTACATGCAAAGCTTGAAGTAATTATATAGCAATTTTTTTAGGAACGTTATATTTTAACGGACCAATATCACACAGTACTTGCTTGACTTAAGTATTCTGATTAGTTTATTAAATTTTTAAGCACACTTAAAAGAAAAAACTCCTTTCTTCTATTCAGAGTTATATTCATAGTGCAGCTGACCCGGCAAACGTTGTTTTACTATTATACTTAAATTATTAAAACTGTTTTTTTAATATGCCTTTCTCAAGAATCACTCGTCAATCACGAGTTAAAGATCTACAAATACATAGAGACAGACAGTCGTCATAATCATCATGATTCATTAGGTCAGTACCGTCATCTTCAGTTGTGGTAACTACAACTTTCTACCAACACTTTTTCAACCCACAAACCTTCACAAAGACAATTCACTCAACCCTCAGAAAATCGAGATACTTGTGAGAAAAATAATCAATCCACAATTCCACTTGGAAGCAATCAACGGACTGTTATTACTAGTAGGTACCCTCGTGTAGCCGTGGCGATACATCAAATACGGACATTAAGGGCATCACAAACTTGCACGAGCTCTCGCCTTCAATGTATCATATCATCGCCTTCATTCGCTTGTAATGTAGTGTGGCGACTGTACTATTTCAATTACATACTGGCCTAGTGGCATCTGTTGGTGAATCAGTGAAGAAGTCGGGGAGTTCAAACGTACGTGTATTTGCGGAATGACGGGAGCCTGTCACCGGCACTGAACAAGGGCGCTCGATGTCACAGAAAATGAACTGTCCGTACTACCCGATCAATTATATTGTGTCTGAGCGAGCCACTGCGCTCGGGTGTATGTATGTGCTGAAGCGCTTCTGGAAAAATTGAAAAATATTTAGTGGTCTTTTCCAAAATAATAAATCAAATTACAGGGTGCTGAAAAATTCAGCACCTTGTAATTTTTGTTTTTTTTTATTTCTAATCATAATTACTATGTATGTTATTACTTTACTATACTTAGTATTGATATACAATTAATATAAGTATAATGCATCTCAAGCATTACATATGCATTTATTTTCCTTTCAGAATATGGGCTAAAGTATTTTTCGTATTTCTGTTGGAAGTACACGTCACATTTCAAACTGTATCTATTTTATTTAAATCTTGATTCTTCTCAAAGATTTTTTCACTGAACCACGGATATTTATTTACTAAACAGCGAATGTTTAGTAAATAAATATCCGTGATCTATCCGGATTTAAGTAATAATCTTGACGAAGATATATGAGAACTTTGTCCTGCAAGTGACACAAAGAATATGTGGATCTCCAAAGTGATTTTAAGAAAACCACACAGTTAATAATTTGAGTGAATTTAGTTTAATTGTTCGATATCCATTATCTTTATAATACATGGATGAAATCGCTCAAAGCAATTTGCAATGTTAACTTTGTACAATTTGTGTTACATTTTTACCTTTGTAATGTATGGTGTAAACTGTTCATTCATTCATTAATTTAAGTAGTCGTTAGGATCCTTTAGACACAACCCCTTCGAGACTCCTTCGGTCCTTCTGCTTTCAGTACTAACACATCTTTAATTTATATCATATACCTACAGTGTGTGCGTATCATTTGATAACAGTACATTGATGTTATCGTCCCATTTTCTCACAGGTGCCTCTGCGAGAAGCGTCAAAGCAATTAATTGTTAAAAGCCATCACTCCAAGCGTCCGCTCAAAGGATACCTATCATAATTTCGTAGTAGGTAGCAAATTCTTAGGTACTTAGTTTGTGAACGTGTGTTCTTATGCATTGTGTTATTTTGCAGCTCGTGGTTCTAAACATCATCGTCCTCTATTCGGTCTAAAGACAATGTTATGAAATATTACATAGTTACTCCATAATTATTACAGTTTTATAACGCTCGTTCATACGCCGATACGAGTAGTATCGAAATACGTGATGCTTAGTTACTTACTGTCCACCATATCTATCTTCTTCTATATTATAATAAAACTGTTTGGGGTCCGAAACTGTACATTGATTATTTTACGAGAAAACCGGTGGAGTATATCAAGTTGCCGTTACAGAAGCCGAATTTCATATTTTTGGAAAAAATGTCTGTCTGTCTGTTTGTCCGCGTATCACGTCAAAACGGGTGGACAGATTTGGTTGATATTTGGCACGCAGATACCTTACACTGGAATAACATTCAGGTTAATTTTTATCCCGGAATTTATTTTATTTTTATTTTATTTATTTTTTAATTTATAATATTTAATAGCAAAACAACGTTTGCCGAGTCAACCAGTTTACAATAACTTTAAAGAAAAAATCACCTACTTCAACCAGTATTATACTGAATCTTATAGTTTTCTTACTTCACTGTTGGAACTGAACAAAATTTATGTGGAATCAAAAGGGAAGCATAAGCTTTCGAATAAAAAAATATCATCCAAATCAGTTCACCCAGTCTTGAGATAACAAACAAAAAAAAAATACTGTGTAGAACTACTCTTTTTTTTAAATCGGTACATTTTTTACCTGACCCCAAACTATGGGAGCCAGAGACTGATTCATTTACAGGTAAATACTTTTAAATATATACATGGATAAATAAATCATCACCCAGACGCACGCAACAAATGCCTCAGCTCAACACTAAAGCATTGTGTCCGTGACGGGAATCGAATCTGCGACCATCGTCCTAGGGGCAGATGCCCTGACCACTAGTCCATGCTGGCCGTCGGCCGGTTTTTTAATGTCGGTTAATAACGTTGACTAATAATGTAGTTGACTTTTCACTTCGATTTGTCCGTATTTAGCGTTCATTTGACCAAATTTTAAGACCTTCAATAGCAGTACACTAGCGCTGTATAACTTTATCAATACAAAGATATTTCTTGTCATGTTGATCTTAGCAAATCTTAGCATTTTCTTTTTTTACTCACAAACGGGTTGATTAATCTGAAATAAATGTACACATAGACAGACTGTCCACGTGTACATTTATTCTGTGTCCTACTTCACAACCACAACTAAATCGATGATCACTCACTCATTTGCTCAAAATATTTTTTTTCTCTTTCCCATTGATAGTTTCAATAACTTGACCATCCGTCACGTCAAGTGAAATGTGTGAAAAAGCCAAAGAGAATTGAGGTGGACGATTCAAGCTTTTACAAGTGAGTTTACAATATTACTGGTCACTTGTTTTCTTTCTTCTGTTTCAAAGGTCAAGTTATGTTGGTGACAATGTGGTCAAGTTTGCAGCCGCTGTGTGCCATTGACAATATTTCATGCCGCCGTGGAAATTGTACCAACTCTACCGATTTACATTGTAAAGTTGGTGAACGAGCGCCCGAACAAATCCTCTATAAATTGAACTCTCAAATGTACTAGAACCCCTTATGAAACGGGCGCATGATAACTTGCTTGAGTGAAACACAACAAGTCTGTTTACGAACAAAACAGAGACGGTTCAAACTATGCAGCCAGAAGCGCACTTGACTTTTCAACTGGTTTGTCTCTGTATAAAGGTAGAGTTTGTACAAAGCTAATTTGATAAACACACAGTGACCGCAGTGGTTCGGCTGTCGTTGTCCAATGGAGTTTCAGCACGTTTCTCTTGCAGGGTTAAAAAAATTTGCGAGCTTTTTTTTTAGTAACGAATTGACGGAAACAGAAAAGTTTTGTTGACATAGGCACATGAATTTCATTACTGTTGTATTGACTCAGTTGTACTCTACAAGAGTGTGTTGTCTAAAAACCATATATACGGTCGAATTGAGAACCTCCTCCTTTTTTTTGAAGTCGGTTAAAAATTGAAAAAGCATTTTAACACGTCATATCTGAAGGAATAGCTTAGGTAGTACGACAGTACGACATGATCAAGAGAAACCTGGTGAAAATCAGGTTTCTCTTGGTTATAACTGCAACCCTGAAAATGAAGATTGATCTACAATTTATTATTGAGACATCTATCCGTTGATTGGTCTTTGCTATTTGCAAAAAAAAACAGCCAAATTCCATCTATACTTAAACACAAGAACTAACGGCAAAAATTACGAAATAGTAATGCACATTTGCTTGAGTTGTAATTTGTTTCTTACAAACCCAACAGATGGCGTTGTTTGGCTAATGGGAGTACGCCATCTAACGGAGGGAGACTAAACTAAATGGTGTGCGGTGACCATCTCTCGCAAGCCGCCTCTGTTTGTAGTATTCTAGTCGGTAACTTCTTCATGGAGTACCCGAATGTTCACATAGATGGAGATAGATATAAAGAAAATATTTTGGAAAAGGCTCTGATTCGGGCAGGTATTTATGGAATATACATAAGTTATGTTTAAGTTTTGTATTACCGATTTTTTTCCAGCTTTTAGGTACAGTACAAGGTTTCATTTCAAATCGAAGGTTATCGTCATTCGGCGTTCTGTTAAATAAATATGCCGTGACATTCACACACGGTCACCTGACCCCAAACCTGGATACCCTGTACTATGGGTACAAGAGACTGATATACTTACATAAATACATAGATAATAAATCACCCAGACGCATACAACAAATGCCTCAGCTCATCACTAAAGCATAATGTCCGTGGCGGGAATCGAACCCGCGGACATTATGCTTGACCCCAAGAACCCAGGACAAAAATTATTTTGTATTGCTTTTGATACAAACCTACCGATCAACTGATTGCGACTTTATATCAAGGGTAATTTTTACAAAAAAAGTCACTTTGCTATGCCATGCTATCTAAAGCAAATGTTTAGGCTTTAATCGGACTATTTACTACATGATTTATGTGAAATTTGCACAAAATTGAAAAAGGGATATAAAGAGAAGCCTCATTCCACACACGCGTTATGTAATCCAATATTGATATAACTGTAATATTGATGACGAAGAGACTACCACGATGTTGCTAATGACTCTATCTAAATATAATAACTCAATCTTTAGATAGGTGTCTAGATTTACCCCGGGTCGGTGCAACAATGACAGTGCTCCTCCCGGCGCCGAGTGACTCCGACTTCTCGTAACTTCGTTTCAGGAAAATCGAGATTCCGCTGAAATGTAAAACATTCATTTGCAGCATTGACGCACATGAGGTTAATTAATATATTTTTACAGTAAGAAACATCTCGAGATTTTCATAAGCTGTTGACTAAAGTGAAAGGGAGAAGAAATCAAAGGAAAAGCATAACCGTTTTCGAGCGCGGAGTTATATTTTCTAAGGTTGTCATAATTTGCATTTGATACCTAGTTTATTTAAATTGTTAGTTAAAGGTAATATTGTACTTACGTGGCCTTATACTTACTAGTTAATACTAGTCAATCTACACTAATATTATAAAGAGGAAACCTTTGTTTATTTGGTTGTAATGAATAGGCTCAAAAACTACTGGACCGTTCTTTAAAATTCTTTCACCATTCGAAAGGTAAATTATCGATAAGTAACATAGGCTATATTTTACCACAATATCCCCACGGGAACCAAAAAAAAGCGAGTAACACCGCGAGGTATTTTATAAAAGTACTTGTAAAATGTCTGACCGATGATTGTACAAAATGCCCTTTAACAAAGTAGACTATTTACGTAAAATATTTGTAGGATTTTGTTTTTTGAATACACTTCACAATTTTCAGTTCCAAAGCAGGGTAAGCAGAGGCATTTGCTTAGGAAATGCCCACGGTTCACAGAGAATATTTTTACCAACGTGACAGGGGGTGAGCCCATCGCCGTACTCATCGTATCACGACGTTTTCCTTCACTGTATGAGTGTTGTGTTGCGCACATAGGCTCTAAAAAGAGTTCCATTGGTACACTTCTAGTACAACCGCTCTCGAACTTACAAGTCAAGAATCCACAAGACCACAGACGCACATACACACGTCAAAAGTGTCTAGGGATCAAGAACATTTTTAGCTCTAAAAAATCTAATTTATTTAAATGAAATCTAATCTTCTGGATTGGTCTCCTACCTAATTCCCCATGCCTGTATCAATGACTTATCACCACATTTTGAATAAATTATGAATGAATTCAGTTTTTGTAAAATATATTCTTGATAGCAATCTTCTAAAATGTACTTGATCCATAGACACTTTTGATGTGTGTGTGACTTAACTTTGTAAAAACGTGTCTTAAGATGTATCCTGAAGCGTGACGTCGTGTGCACCGCGCTCTCAAGACACCACGATAGCGGGATATATAATTTGCAACAAGAACACAGTGCGGGCCCGGACCCGCCGGAACTGGCGTAATGAAATAAAACGTCACTGGATTTAATAATGCAGCGATAAACTTGTCTGCGGGGACGACCTGAGTCTGGAGTTAGCATAATTTCTATTTAAAAAAAATGCAAGTGGTGCCGTTTTTTTATAGGTTATCTATTTGTATATCTTTATTATAAAAGTACAACTACTGTGCGGTCTCCTAGAACTCCAGAAGATCAGTATACGTTGCAGGACGTAGAGTAGATATTTTTTTTTAAAGTGAGAATTTGTAAATTTGTCTATATAGGTAATTACTTATATTAAATACCTGTGGCTTAAATTATTGTGCAACAGCATAATATCTACGTAACTAATCTAGGAAAAATACAATGGTGGATATTATAATACAAAAAACGTTAGCTTAAAAGTTCAATTGAAACTTCATCTTGAACCTGCTAGGCTGAATTCTGTTGTTGCACCCCAGATGTGCAGGAAGAATTCATACACTGTAGTAGTAGACATAGTGATAAAAAAATAAGATGGCGCCACGCCTTACCGTCTTCAGCAACGCTTCTGACCTCACTCATGCGATTCGCAGTTCACTCTCATAACCAGGTAGGTGGTCAAGATTTATGATCTACGACGTGGTCTACTTCGAAGTATGATTTTTAGGTACTTCTTCACCCGTGACTTGAAGTCCCCAGACCATACTACGCAGACTCCACCAAGTCATTCAACAGCATGTTCATCTACTGTTTACGTCAGAGAATATGATAATATCTATGGACAAGCGTCATTAACATTCTAATCCGATGACAAGATAATAATAAAATATTCTAAGTTGGTATGTGCCATGAGCCCCTCACCGGGTGCGGTCCAAACAAGGAAAGTTTCAGATAAAGAAAAAAGTATTAAAATTCACGATGCATTCGGCCAAATGAACCAAGTTCTATAGATCGCGAACAGAGAGTGCGTGGAGCAGCTGCTGACCTTTTTTTTACTGTTAACATTAAGTCGACATGCTGTCGTGCTTTCGAGTCCAATGTACACTACTGTATTTTTTAGTTCGTTAGCACCCTACTCTTTGAACTTCCATAAGTGTATATGGTCGTTGTAGACGACACAAACAGCTAAACGGAATAAAACACACAAGATGATCGATTTTTCTGCGGCGATGCGGGAGGCCGTGCACAGCGATCGGAAATTTTCACAACTCTAATGACAGCCAAAAAAACAAAAGACGAATAAAGAAACAAAAGTGCATCACATAAAGAATAAACTTCTTTTCGGAACATGGCACAGCCCCCTTTCAGCCCAGTCATTTATTAAGAGAAATAAACTTAATTATATCGCTAACAGTCGTAAAATAAATAAACTGTTAGGGAAATTATTCCAATATTGAAATGACTAATCATTTTAAAAAAGAACATTGTTAATCTTCGGATTAAAACAGCAGACCGTTTTGTTTAGTAATGTACAAATTGTT
>SJJU01003953.1:0-30846 GCA_012932125.1 Conopomorpha cramerella
TTTCATGTTAATGTGCACAGAATGTTTTGTACTATACTTTGCCAACATTGCCCATATTATCGAGTTCGAGGCATTTAACTTGCTATGTAGGTACTAAGCTTCCAACATCTCGGCAAGTTACATAAAGACATGAGAAATTACCAGTCCGTAACATATGTTTTGCAAATCACGATCTTCAGCAACATGAAACATGATTCAAGGAAGAGCGAACATCTGTTCAACATCATTTATATCGACATTATTATCTACTACAACACGTTACAACACTAAAATAAAAAGTTACGAGGGTAAAAAAAAAAGTAAATCATGAAACAGCCTACTTACCATATATGTATTGCAACAACATTGAAAACTCTCTTTACGTTAATCGCACATTGACTCCGTTTAGCGGCTATAGAGAAATCACGGTAGACGTTTTAAGAAGAAAAAAAAAAACGATGGAAAAACATTTCGAAGAAAACGAGCGCATAACTGCAGAAACGTGAGAAAAATTAGCTCACTCCGTACACAGTGTACATTACATCGGATCACTCAATTCTACCGAAAAAGAGAGTTATAAATAAATACTTGTATTATTATGCAAAAATGCCGTTGAACAGTTTGTCGGGCGTGCGAAAAAATCAATAAGGGTTTGCATAACAAAGATGGGGTTCCCACATTTGGAGCTGTCTTGATATTACCAGTATTAGTTGAACCGTACTGTCTATAGAAGTTCAGGTCACGTTGAATATTGTACAGTTTTAGTGCTGTACAGTTATCGTAATTTGCAGATACACAGTTTTTTTTTCTTAATCCTCATTTTAGTAGAAAGGTTGCTCGACAAGTCCGACACGAAATGTCAAGTTACGGGTTCCGTGGTCGGTTGGAGATTGTTTGTTTTAAAATGATAATATTTAAACGCATGCTGCTGTGTAAATATCTGTCCCAAGATGATTTGATAGGTAAATGTTTGGCCAAGTATCCGGGAATTTTGTTGGAAAAAATACATCATTCTGTGATTTGTCTTACTGTCATAGTTACTGTACTAGGTTAGGTTTGAAAAAAAAAACGAGTTGCCATAGTAAGATTGCAAAAAGAAAGGTTCGCTATTTTGAAGTAAGAACGCTTAACAGCCCGTTTCGGTGTCTGAAAAAAAAACTTTATAATTTTGCAATAATTGCCATTTATTGACAAATATAATGTTTATTTCATTAAAAATATTTTTTGAATACTAGGAAAATAGTGAACCCGTACTTTTTCCTGAAACGCTTTATTTTCTTGAGCGATAATAATCCTTTAAGCACAGGTATTGACGAATAGGTACACCTATGAAAAACGTTCTCTACAATTTATCTGTCACACGTTTAGAAACGTAATCAATATCAATATACAGACGACCTTATGACTCGCACACCACCAACTATTGGCCCCTAAAAACAATGGCGTTTCCATTTTGATAGGGAAATTAGAGAAAATTATCTACCCCGGGCGAAGCGGCTACCGACTGATTGCTACTCAGCTAATAGTGGCCGGGGGAAGAATTGTACCCTGCGACACGCCTTCCGAGCACGCCACAGGACCCACTAAACAATACTGTTGAATATGGGAAAGATATCGTCATAACGACTTCAGAATTAACGCAAACCCGACCTTATCTGATCCATGTTTCGAAGTCAACAATAAAGAATCGCATGTCAAGTTACGCCAGTCCTGAACGGTCCGTTTCGACCTTGATGTAGAACTGTGGGAATCTCGGACAGTAATCGTCGGTTGGACCGTTAATGCGGTGTGGGGCGGTTTGGGATTTGCACCTGAAATTAGTCCGATTTGTTATACTGTTGATTATAGATTTCGTTTATTTTGTTTTCGCTCAGTGGTCTATGTATTAGCGTGTCACCGCGGGCGTTTTTTGAGCCATCTGTGTGGTATTGTTGTTGGGACTATTTAACATCAATCTCCTGTCAATGTGTTTCGAAATGCTACGAAAAAAGGCGTAAATTATTATGTTCAAAAAAGAAAAGAACTTTACTACTTCATAAAAGGAGGTTTCTCTATTCAACGGTATATATGGAAAAGGTGGACAATTATTCTTTTTTTTTTCTTGGAACTAACGGGGAAAATTCTTTTTTCTCCGTATGCTGACTATCCTGATCAATGGAAAGTACCCAAAGAGATTATAAGCTGATCAATTTCCGTAATTAGACGAGCACTATACGTGGGTCATCTGGCATGGGTTATCATTATTGATGATCGAAGTTAAGCATCTCTAGCCACGAATATCCGATGGGTGACCGCACATAAGTGGGATCGCCGTGCATTGTACGGAATTCTAAGCTGAGAGCCCCAATATGTAGTCGGTAGGCACGAAGGTAGAGGTCTTCGGGCGAATTGAAGGCATATTACAATTTAGATCGTGAACATCAGCAATCTGCAGTTAGAAGTTACAGGTTTTGAGCACACAAAATTAAAAAGTCCCTCCTGAACTGATTCAAGCGCTATGTAAACAAGAGCAAAACATGCATTACAGACACAAGACAATGTGTCTGTAATGCATGTTATTAGGTCACGAAATAAAGGTGGGCTCTCTTTGTATGTCTATCTTTTGTATGAAAAAGTGGCATAACATATCGAACGCTGCAGTGCTGTAATATAAGGAACTACGCAATGAACGACCGCTGATTGGACGAACAACCTAACCTAAATGATGAACATTTTCGAATCTCCACATAGATATATTTACCTATATTTGCAAGATATTTATGTACTTTTATTATTTTAGAACATACTCGACCGTATAGCAACACACAACACCCGTTGCAGTATACGTTATGTTCCATTATATCTGAATTAGGTTACATGGAAGAAATCGATGTGAGCGATAAGGTCGCGTTTTGCAATTTTACCATGTTAGTTTTATACATATAAATGTTACAACCTAGACAAAACTAGATTGAAAAACTTTTCTCTGATTGGTTGAATTTCGGACGAGCTATGTAGTGTTGACAAACCTACAGATTAGATTAAAATATGATGGTTTTGGACAAATAAAAAAATGCGATCATTTTTTACAGTACGACTGTATAAAAAGTGTAAAAAAACCTCGAGAAATGGTCCCAGAAACGGCGTTGGACTAGTGAAAATTAACAACTTTTACTATGGCGACAATGTAAGGAAATGAAAAAAAAAGAAATTGCCTCCATACAAAATGTCATCTTCCGAGACAAAATTTTGTCCTTTTCCTATGGAGATGAAATTTTTTTTTTACATTTCCCCGCATTGTCGATGAGACCAACAAGGTATCTAAGACCATTGCTCGGGGTCCCATTACAATTCTTACAATAATTCCGTTGACATATCTATGTACGAGTACCTATGTAAAATCTATTCTTACGTAAAACACTTAACCCCGAACCTACCGTGGGAAACTGTATGTCCTTTTTTTCCTCTCCAATTGGACGTTATGCTATTATTGGTCGTCGCCTGGGGCATCAAGTCTGCTTGTTTGCTTAGTGATCTGGCTTATGATTGGACGGACTGATTTGTAGGGGTCGTGATCCCCCACCATTACACGGTAGGCTAAAGTACCTCGTTGATATTCAAATTATTGTAGTGTTGCGCTACTGGTAGTATTGTAAAGTTGGTACAGTGGCGAAATAGGTGTTGCTGTGTTCACTTGCAGGGGATTTTGATCTGCTTGTAAGAGTTAAGATCTTAGGATCTTTTATAAATGTAATCTATATATATTATTAGCTGTCCCGGCAAACATTTGTTTTGCCATAATAAGTTGCCATTGTACTAGATTAGATATATAAATAAATCAAATGTTATATTACATTAGATATATAAAATTTCCATGTGACAATCTTAGTTAGTTAGTCTTAGCTGGTGACGGCGAATAGAATACATGTGTCACCACCCCAGCCCAACTTTTCCCGTCATGGGGGTCGTAAGAGGCGACCGAGGGAGTTCTCCAGAGAACGGGCAGCAGCGCTCTCTGTGAGTTAAACCACAACACCACTGCGATCGCCAACCCGCCTGCCAAGCGTGGCGATTACTGGCATTGCACCCTAAATGACGGATCTCATTGGGGGAGGCCCTCGTCCAGCAGTGGACGTTATGTGGCTGATGATACATAAATAAATAAAAATTTATATTAGAAATAAATTTCCATGTCACAATGTTAGTTACCGTACTCCTCCGAAACGGCTTTACTGATTTTTTATCAAATTTTATAAACCAACGTGAAGCAATAAACGATATGATTATGATTAGACTGGTTTGTCCGTATTTGGCGTACATTTCACCAGATTATGAGACCTTTACTAACAGTTCACTAGAGCTGTTCTAACTTTATGAATACACAGGTTATACTAGGGTTACACTTTTAATTTTATTGCTTTCAGTGCGTGTGTCAAACGCACGTTACAATTACTTATAATTACTATTGTAAACCAGATTTGTATAAATACACACGTGGAAAAGATCGCTAAAATCCCACGTTCTGTTGTATGAAAGAATGCATCAATATCATACAACACACAAAGATAGGCCCAAAACATGCACTTGATCGATAATAACATGGTAACTGCCACTTACTACAATTATGAAGGAAAGTCCGGTGCTATGCGGGCGATATTTTGTACCTACTTGCTAAAATAACCTGAACTTTTGCTGCTACAAATCTACTCAAGACACGAGCTCTTATTACAAACCAAATGTTACTTTCAGCATGCTTCTTACAGATCATTGGCTACTCTACTACAAGAATTTTAAGCGAAGTACCTTGAACTCTCATAACATGATGCGTGTAAAGACAAGTAGCTCATCATGTATGACAGATGTGTATAGATACAGGTGTCCAAAATTGCGGAGTTCTCATGGTGGTATGCAAAAATTGTTGAGAAAATACCGAAGAACATCCAATGTGCGTGCCAGCTAATTCCCGGACAATGAGTTGGGTACTTTCTTAGTATCTTTCTTTTTGAGAAAACACAACATTAACTTGACCTCTGTTAGCTAAGGGTACACTAGAGGCGAAGGTTCAGGTGTCACGTGAGGTTGTTTCGAATGAAATGTCCGCGATACCAGTTGTGCAATTTCAGTGTTTAGTTCTGTAGGGTGATACGCCCGGTTTTACGTGGCGAAGGAACTGCTTATGACTCCCTTTTGTGGGAACATATTGATGGAATGTTTCGTTTGTGCGTAAAGCTTGACCTGTTATTACTTGTCTGAACTGTAATTACGATTATTTTTGGCGCTAAGAATGTTTAAAGGTATATATTTAATGGTATTTATTGCACCACATAAATATATGGCCTATTTTTGGGACTCGTGGTCCGGCGGCTCTACATGCGTTATCGTTTAGTAAGGGCAATAAATTCGAAATGTACTTTTATTTTTTTATTTGTACTTTTAATTAACTTGACCACTGTTAGCTAAGCATACCTTAGAGACGAAGGTTCAGGTGTCATGTGAGGTTGTTTAGGATGAAAGGCCCGCGATGCCAGTTGTGCAACTTCAATTCAAAATATACGTCAAACTTTTTAAAGTAAATTTGAGTAGTCGTTTAAAAATTATGTCAACCATTTTAAGCAACGGAAAAGAAAGACTGTTCTCTTCTTTTATTATGCATACATTTTTACAGAGTAGTTAGATTTTGACAACTTCTATTATAATTTCCTCCCATATAAAGGAAAATGTAATGGGCCGGGTATGTAGAGGTCGCCCCAGAAGGACATATACAGACCAGATTGGCGATGTCCTGGCCGAAGGTGGCGTGAAAAGTACTATGAATGTAGTTGAAGCGAAAGGGGTATGTCAGGACCGTGACAAATGGAGATCTGTAGTCTCTGCATACCCCTCTGGGAGACAGGCGTGAAGTGTAAGTATGTATGTATAAAGGATAATTATTTTGTTATCTGTATTTCCGCCGTTTTTTTGTTTTGTGAATTTTTTTCACTTTCAGTATCTATTGTATCGGGGCTTGACCTAGAATGAGATAAATGACAAGAAATAGGAGCCAAAATCTATCCAATATATCGCACAGTTAGAACAAAAAGGACCAAATACCAAACATGCCGATTTTGTAATTTAAGTTTTGTATCTTTTATGTTAAGGTTCAATTTCATAAAATGACACATTTTGTTTTGTGTCACTTTTATTCTAACTGTACGATATGTACACACAGGAATTGGATTACTCTGGGGATTAAGGAAGGGAGTGTAAGTATAAAACAATAATGTTCAAATAAGGAAACACTATCGAACAAACAAAATGACTCAATAGGAATTCACAATACACATCCGCCTGTCTTGTTGCAGAAATGGTAATCAGCAGAATTTCCTTATATTGATATAAAAAGAGAAAAGGTTTTATTGTTTGTTTGAATTATTGCTTAAAACTGGACCGATTGGAAAAACTTTTTTACAGTTGTAAACACATGCTGACATAGGTTATATTATATTTTACATAATTTGAAAAAGTAACTTCATAGCTATGTTTATATATAAATGAAATTCAGCAAATTCACACGCAGTTTTGTACCTAAGCTGTTTTTATTCCATCTATACTAAAAATAAAACTGTACGAATTCTAATAAGATGATAAACCTTCTATATTTATCTAGTACTAGTTGTCCCGGCAAACGTTTGTTTTGCTATAGGATATCGGTAAAAAAATATGATTTATTCACGTTTTATACCTTCTCTAGATCTCCACAAATAATTCAAGACCGAAATTGGTCCAATTGGTCCAGTCGTTCTCAAGTTTTAGCGACACAGCAATACATTTTTTAGGTCTGGTCTAACTTTAACATTGTTTCTTTTACCTAGTAGACGTTAAAACAAGACATCACAACAGTCTAGGACCAGACAAATCACGTCTTTAAAATACGACGTGTAAAAATAAACACAAAATACGCAGATGAAATCGAGCGGAATCCACTAGTTATCTTTATAAAGTTACATTTAAAATAAGCCGAGATTCCAAAGTAATTACCTACAAAGTAGACATCTTAATGTAACATCCCATTAGTTTGGGAAAATAAATAACCCCAATGACATCACAGACCGTGTCGGCTTGTTCACACTTTTTTATAAAATGCTCGCTAATAAAAAAAAAACAACTTCATACCAAATTAGCTTTCGATTTCTTTGAAGCTCTATTGTGATGAGCTTCTTGTGTGTACGTGTGTTGGTATATTGTAAAAACTACTTGTACTTTTTAGGGTAGACAGAGATTATGGTTTTTGACAAGGATCGATAAAGATGGAATTCATAAAATATATAGGCATTTCTCGATTAATTGTTATACGATACGTTAAAGAATGTTACACACTGTATTTCTAAATAAAAAGCGTAAGAGATAATTTATCCACCTTAATCCATAATGTTAGACTGAAAGTGATTGAATATGTCGTTACAGGTTCTGGAAATAATGAATACCGGGTAAATTTTATGTGCACTACGTTCTTGCCTTACATAGTTCGACATGGATCTTTTGGCGCGTGAGTGCTGAATACTGAATGTGATTTCTTGCCACAAATGTATTTCTACCTTTCTTGGTTTCAAACTTTTTATCCACGCGCTAAAATTTATTTAAAAAAAATATACTGGCAGAGCGAAAAACAAGTATAATCTACGAACTTTTTGAACGAAGAGATAAAAAAGTATTCATACCTTCATAAACTTCGTAGACAAAAAAACACAGGCCATATACAAAACGAAAAAAATAAAATCAGCGCTCACAAACCTTGTTGAAAGTAGTTGCTTTTCCTCACGTAGACGCAGACAAGCGCCATGAGCTGGAGCTGCGAGAGCCTCTGCCTGGTGGAGGGCGGGAGAGGCAGTAAGTCCCGAAGGTTCGCTATCTCTGCGTTTATGAGATCCCGACGAAGTTTGCTCGCACCTTTCGTCGATTTGCCCTGGTCGAATCTGGAACAATAATAACATGTTTGTCATTCTAATCATAATATGATTCCATACAGTGATCTGATCAGTTCTTTGTGAAACAGGGAATAACCAGCGTGGAAAAGTGTCAAACGTATGTTCTTATGAACGAAATGTACAATAAGTAATATCTATTCCTAAGTTTGTGAATATGAGACGACTATTATTTATCAAGGAAAAACTACTTAAAGAATATTAACTAAACTTAACTAAACTTGGTCACAGGGACATATATTATATTCTGTACTTAAGGATTGGGAAAATGTGGTCCTAATACAGGATATATCCTGTTATATCTTCGTATATCATCGGAGAAAGGGAGGTTGAATAAACGGCTAATCTATAGGGAAGCGCTTTCCATAATTAAGAGCCAAGAAAAAATTAAGACCTTTAGAACTTCGGTGACTGTTTTACTCTAAGTACTTAGAGGTCCGTGTATCTAGACAGGACCTAAATATAGACTACGTTTGCACGTTCTGCATTTAAGTTTAACTAAAACTTTTTCTTTGTTATACTTAAGCAAGTATTACGAAGCTTTTATTATTAAGCACATAAAAAAAATATAACATCGATCGACTTTCACAATTTAATAACATTATGCAATAACAAATTAATTACTCATACATTTCTTACAAATTAATAAGTGTTTTACATCAGAGGTTAAAAGGGTCCGAGGTACGTATTGCCTAACTCATTAAAAGCCGCTTCGTTAAATAAATCTGTTCATTTTAATCTCATTAGTTGAAATATTGTATGAATTACTGACGGGCAATTGGCTAAATTGCTTTATTTCGTACATTTTGTATAGTCATAGGTGTTTTTTACAGACAATTTCGGAGGTCATTCTACTACACACTGTGACTTTTTTTATATAAAAAACAGTTAATACATACACATTTAATCCCAAACTGTGGTAGGAAGAAACACTTGTCTTTCTAAACAAAAATACACTTCTCGGCTTTTACGATTCCAAAGAGGGGTAAGCAGAGGCGCTTGCTAAGCAAAGTGACCACAGTTTACGCGCGCGTATTTAACCCAACGTGACAGGGGGAGAACCCATCGCCGTTGTAGGGTTCTTACACCTTGTGGTACCATTTCGGCCCTGAGAAAAATTACAGAAACTTATCATACTAGGACTACCCGCTTCTTAAAAAGCTACAAACGGCATCCAGCCAATTTAGACCTGCCTAAGGTGTAATTAGCAAACAAACTTGGTTCAGATTATATCGGTTATGTAGAGTCAGCAGCGTTTCGTCTTCATTGTAACTAATTATGCAGACATTAAGAATTTATTTTCGTTTCTGTGAACGTAATTCATACATTTGAGTGATTGCCTAAGTGTGTTATGCATGGCCATGGCTTTCGATTTAATTTTAGTGTACAATTTAATGTATTTATTCATCTTGATCTTGCAGCGTAACAGTGTTGGTACGAATAATCCTGTGGCGTTTGGAGGGTGGGATTATACTGTGTAATAATTGAGTTTCCACGAATTCGGATACATACAGTTCATTAGCAGATTGGTAAGGATATTTACGCAGTGTTTTAAATATATTTTTGTTATTATTTTTAAATCTCTAACACCCGAAATACAAGGACATAACACCAGGATAAATTTTGAGGTCATCTGATTATATTATTAACATTATATTATTAATATTATGCGATGTTTTCATCGGCGAATGGAAGCAAAGTACAATTTAATATTACGGAATATTCAAATATATCTAAATATAAAACGCCACGCCTTAACCACACCCGTGAATATTTTCCTTTCGCCAATCGGTAGTAAGTTGTTTCGTAAAACTTACTTAAAAAACAAACATGCCCCCTCCTTGCACCTAAATTGATATGGCGTGTTTATAGTTTGTTCTCTTAACTACCTTCATGTGAATATGCCAAGGTATTGATTTGCATTTCGTGGCTTTTTTAGTGCCACAAAATTGTATTTTGTTATAATACCAGTAAGCGTACTGCAGAGAATACAGTACATAACAATTCGTCAGTATGAAGTTCTAGCAGAACGCAGGTCAAAAATACTTTCAGACGAACAGAACTTTTGTATGTACATTATCTTTTTTTTAAAATTTAGATACATACTAATAAACTTAAAAACACCCAAAAAACTTGATTTGTTTATTTAATTTACTATTAAGCTACGTGGGTAATAGGCTATATCCTATCCATAAATTCTCACGGTAATGGAGGTATAAACTGTGTGACACTAGCTGCGTAACGAGTGTCGAAATATATAATAATTATAAGAATAGAACGCTGAAAAATAAAGCCATTGTCATTGTCATGACCTGCTATGGAACACGTAATTACACTTCAAACCCATACCTCAGACACTCGTTGAATAAAAAGTAAATAATATTAATCACTGCGTCTTTTGTAACCTCCTGGTGGCTTGTTTGTTTTAGATGTCGCATCTTTTTTTTTATATTGAATAAGAAAAAAAAACGTGTAAGTTGCGTAAAGATACTAATTGATTGATTGGCCATCTGGTGCCGTGGGAAAGTTAGGTTTTTAATAACTAAAGTCTATTTTTAGATAGGCGTTTGTTTATGTGTACAGAGTGAATTGGATGGTATTGGTAACTAGTTGGGTGCCTACAGCCTAAATTCTGCACAAGCTAAAATTTATTTTTTGTTTCGCTTTTAATTTTGTTTAACACAGCCGCGGATAGTAATACACGCAATAGAGGTTTTATTGCCATTGCTAAAGTACGGTCGGCGGATCGAACGTAAATATTGCATACACTGACATTCGTAATCCCCAAAAGGGGGTGGACAGAGCCTTAAGATCACAAGGACCACTGTACACATATTTAGCATGAAAAGGACTTAAGAATGTCAAGATTGGCTTTCAGCTACTTATAGCCTGAATAAACTTTAGTCTCCTAAGATCCTATACCTAGTCAGGTAGATCCTATACCGATCCTATACCTAGTCAGGCAGGAGGAGCCCACAGGGGCTGGTCGTTTGTTGGGTGGGCCCTGAAGAATGTCCTCTGGCTACCCAGGACCCTCCCAACACCAGCGATAAATGAAGGCCATCGAGGGGGTTTTGGTCAGTAGAATTCTGACACTACCCCGTCGCCGTCCCCATAGCGGCGGGGTGTCCATGAGGATTTTCACCCCTCGACAACCAGGAAGAAAGACAGGTGATGCATTCTATTTACATACCAGATCAGCATGAGAATATAATAATAATAAAGTGACTAAGACTCAAAATTGTTAGTAGTACACAATAAACTTATCCTATGTTAGTAACACATCGAAGGTCCCAATAAAAAATGTCGGTAGAGCAATTTTAGGAATATGTACCTTTCTACACAGTTAGATTGGCGATATTAAGATCTATAAACTTATTACGTATCATCACGTAAAGATACCAAAGATTAAATATAAGCTGTTGTAAATTTGAAGTATGTACCACAAGTAGTTCAGTTTTAATATCCAAAACTAACTTCTATCTTCTCTCCTGAACATGTTCCGTTTTGTAGATCCGATTTTCTTAATAGGGACCATCGATGTTTTCTAAATTATATTGTAACAAAGTTTCAAAATCTTTGACTCGTCTACTATCTTAAGTGAAAAGGGAAGTCATGAATATTTACTCAAAAAACGAGGCAGAGGCAACCATAAAGCATCGTTTTATATAATAAAAAAAAATAAATACACTTCACGCCTCTAATCCCAAAGAGGGGTAGGCAGAGGCACTTGCTAAAGCAAGTACCCACGGTTCACCAAGCGTATTTAACCCAACGTGACAGGGGGTGAGCCCATCGCCGTTATAGGGTTCACCACACCTTGTGGTGTGCGGGTTTCATCACGATGTTGTCCTTCACCGTACGAGCGTTGCGTTGCGTACATAGGCTCTGAAAAAGAGTCCCATTTGTACACGTCCAGTAGCCGGACTCGAACCCGGGACCTCCCGGTTACAAGTCAAGTGTCCGACCAACTGGACCACAGACGCTCTTCATCGTTTTATAATTTTAAATATTTGATAAATACGAACTCGTTAACGAAAAACAACGCAGGTGCCCCAAGCGGTACATCAAGCCTACACACCTACGTGTGTAATTAAAAAGTAATAAGGTCTAATTGGATTCAAATAAATCACCAATTTGGATACAAAAATTATTAGGTTTATATTCAAATTTATTCACCATAGTATAATCCCCGGTTATTGCTTAAGAACAATTTATTTTGTAACACTGTTTATTTATAAAATGCATATCATGCGAATATATGGTTTTTCGATTTGTGTTGTAATGTTATACCTTTTTTTGGCCTTCATTTATATCGTTTATAATAAAAAAAAATAAAAAATATTATGTCGATATGAAAAAAACATCATGTCGAGCCGGGAATCGAACGCGCGAACTTTGAGGCAGTTGGTTTGATCACTAGTCCATTTCGGTCGTTTTATTTTTGGTGACTGATGTAATACATTTTATTACAGTCGTGGTGCAATATATCTATACATAAACAAGTTATGAGTCACACATAGACCTGTATTCTGAAACTCTCCTCAAGATCACATCTCTACTTAAGTAACATTTTGTCTCGCTCTAATCGTGTTTGTGTAGGAGAGACGAACCTTGCTGAAGAGCTACTTGTTTTATTGTTTTAGGTTATTGATCTTAGTGTCTGTTCCAATAAGGGTTACGCAAAGGGATCACTGATGGATTTTCCCGTCTTGGGTCTCGTGGCGAGGCGACCGAAGGAAACCTCCAGAGGACGGGCAGCAGGTTCCCTCACCCTGCGAGGGGTCCGCTCTCTGTGAGTTAAACCACAACACCACTGCAATCGCCAACCCGCCTGTCAAGCGTGGCGATTATTGGCATTTCTCCCAAATGATCATGAAATTAATTGGTAGAGGCCCTCGTCCAGCAGTGGACATCGTGTGGCTCGTGATGACCCACACCTCAAATAGTGCAGATAAAGCCATTTATACAACTCAGATCAAACACAACCTAGACTTGCAAGGAGCGTGGCACCATGATTGTCCCTTTCCAGCCGAAATATATGGTATACAATTGCATTGCACTTTCGGATACAGAACGCTCACCTTCCAGTGTGAACCTTGAACCCTGCTACACAGTAAAGGCAGTAATCCCCAAGGGTTGACACCTATGTATAGGTAACTTGTCTTTACGAAATATAGGCTACCTATCTGCTCACCCACAAAACACAGGACCTTCGCCAGCCTATGTCGTGAGTACAACAAAAGAAAATGTAGCAATAACTCTATTCTTAGGTCAGGAAGCTACAATACTAAGGTCTTTTTGCCTATATGGTGTGCACGCTACTGCAGTAAAGGACTCAAAAGAATATCTCACTCATTCACTCCTCGACGTTTCTCTCGTTTTATGAATCAAGTCTATAAGTTTTGACAGAAAACATTTTTTTATTGCCATGAATTCTAATTTGTCCAGCCATAAAGTTTTTTTATATACCCAACTTCCTGTCGACGACTCAACGGTTTTCATTTCACTTTTCAAACAACCTGCACATAAACAAGCTTTAAGCTTTTACGTACAAGCTATCAAAGTCAACAGGTTTTGTGAACACTATCAATCTATCAAAACGCTTACATTTTTTCTCAATCAAACTTATTTGGCTCTTACGTTTTTTTTTTATTGGGCAACCGCAGAGGTTGTGCTGTCAGTCTTGAAAGAACTGATTGATAGGGTACCACACCAATAATCTGTTAAACGTAGTTGCACACTTGACTAATTTGTGAGAAAGTGTTTTTTTTATTATTATTTTAAATTTATTTTTAGTGACTTTTAGAGAATCTCAGTATGATGCCACCGTGGTTCACAGGTCAAGAATAGATGTCATACGAATAAATGTGCGAGCGGAGTCAGGTGGTATTAATATTAATAGGCTTTAGATGAAATAATCAATACTTTACTTTGAATGGTATTTATATGGATTGCGCGTAGTCAATTAAGTTCAATTTACGTGTTTAAACATCGTAGGTACGTACTACAATGTGATAAACACTCGTAGCATTTGCGCGTTGAAATATGTTTATCTTAGTTGTAAACATTTTTAACTAACTTAATCCTAGCGACCCTTGACATGAGCTTGGCAAAAGAAAGCTATAATTAGCGTTGAACATTCAAGATACGAAAAAAGAAGTACATATATCTACTAAGTCGAACTAACTATGCCCATGCCTCCAAACATCGCTTTGAACTTTATCACAAGGGAGTAAAGTTCATTTTTTCTCCTAGTACTTTGCTTCAGACCTCACAAGTAAGCTATTTAAAAGTTATCCATAGCGTGAATCATAAAATCATAAATTACGTGTTTACACTTTCTAATGGTAGCATAGTTTTTTTTACAACACTATATAATTTTAATAGCTCTTAATGATGAAACCGCTCCTGCATACTAATATAGCGCAAATACATTAGTGCGAGAGGCATCATAAGGTTCATGATTTAGGTAGACTATTTAACAGAGAATAGGTAAGGTAGAGAGGAGAGCCAGAGGGTAGTGGCAGCTATCCTTAAACAGAAATCAAAGTTGTATCGACACTTTGATTTCTGTTTAAGGGAGAGTATTATTGAGAGTATGAGAGCTCATGAGAGTATTATTATTAAGTTACACGACGATTACTTAATACGACCAAATATTTTAGACATTGTGATTTATCAAATCAAATCAAATCATTTATTTCAGACCAAGGGAGTTCATATACAATGATGACAAAGGATAAACGAAAATTAGAATAAAATAATATTAAATTAAATCAAATTAAAATATAATAATGATTTAGTTGTAGCTGACCCAGCAAAGGTTGTTTTGCCAAAATATATTTATTAACAATGTTTATCTGCTATTATATGCATGTATTGTCAATATAGACCTTCCTTAAGAACTCTATCTACAAAAGAAAACCGCATCAAAATCCGATGGGTAGTTTTAAAGATCTACACATACGTATTGACAGTGGGAGGCGATTTGTTTTATACAATGTATTGATTTATACATAAACCTTCTTCAAGAATAACTCTATCTACTAAAGAAATAGCATCAAAATTCGTGGCGAAGTGTTAGAAATCTAAGCATACAACGGGACAGACAGCGGGTGGCGACTTATTTTATACTACACGTGTTGATTATACTAACTATGTGTCACAGCAAACGTTGTTTAGCCATAATTTTCGTCCAATAATCTCATTCGCACCCCAGAGATGCCCTTTGCACAAAGTATAACGGAAGAAATACAACTGGTAGTACAGGTACGAAAAGTAAAATTCTGCGGAATATGCTTAAAATTTCAAAATCTGTTCAGCCGTTTCGAAGGAGTATGGTAACTAAAATTGTGACACCATTTTTTTTAAAGATATTATGAAGAGGAAAGTGTGCCAGCCAGAAAGAAAATAATTACTCTTATTATTAGTAAACAGCTTCTGTAATTGGTAAGTTGATTCCTTGGTATGTTAATAGTTTTAATTAGATAAAAACAGATAAGATAAAGATATGAATCTTGTTTGAATGAAATAAACTCCGAAACTAATGGACCGATGTAAAAAAAAACTTTTATCATTAGAATCTTTCGTTGTACCTGTTTAATTGAACGTTTTATAATAATTATGCCTCTTTTCCTTCTGAATCAAAATGTTTATCATATTTGTTTTTTTTTATTAATTTAATGTTTTATGTACATTACAAGTCTGTATTTTAACAGAGAAGTGATTTACGATGGAGCACACTAGTACCTATTTACCCGTGACTTTAAGACCTCAAGACTGTACTGCGCAGGAAACACAGACTCCGGCAAATCATTCCACATTCAGGCGGATCGCACTATGAAAGTAGACGCAAACCGTTTGGTTCGCGTAAATGGAATGTTCACCTGGTATTGATGACGTTTTGCTGTTCTCCTGTCTGTCCTAATGTAAAAGCGCGATGGGGGTTGTTGGCTGTAGGCTCATTTTCCATACCCACGTTCCTTTTGTATATATTTTGAATTTGACATAAGTTGTCACTGTTGTGTTATATTTTTCTTGGTGTTTGGTTTTTAGTTTTATCTTTCTATTTTATTCTTTTTACTCTAATGTCTCAATATATCTTTTCGATACCAACGTCTCATCTTTAATTTGGACACTTTTAACAGGCGGTGGACCTGTGACCCTAACAGGGGTATTAGGCTATGTGAATCCGTAGCACAACATTTGTAATACAACATTTAGGATTCAACCTTACGAAATGGCCCCAAACGAAATGCATTTGCGTTAAATATCCGTTTGACAAGCTATAGAATACTTTTAAAAAAAAGTCAAAGAGAAATTCGTCTATCGGTTGATCCGAGCGAAGTCTATGTTCTGCAGCTTAATATGCATACATTTCGGGAATAGGGCCACCCCCTACCGTGTTGGAATAAAAACGCTTAATGAAACCTGATGGCCCTCATTCAGCAGGAAACGTCATGAGCCTGATAATGATGAACCTTGGGTAGTTTAATAAAATGCATAGGTAGGTTAGTACGAGATAGTTGCTTGAGGGGTGTCAATACCAATTGTTTAGATTTTTCTTTTCAAAAACTAATCATAGTATTCTGATAAAAAAGTAATGGGCAATTTTCTTTGAAGTTTTTCTGACAGATTTTCGGGCGAAGAACTGTCATTATTGTCAATATTTGTTTGGGAAGTATTACAGTAATAACCCGTGTGGTGACGGCGAATAGAATACATGTGTCACCACCTCAGCCCAACTTTTCCCGTCATGGGGGTCGTAAGAGACGACCGAGGGACCTCTCCAGAGAACGGGCAGCAGCGCTCTCTGTGAGTTAAACGACAACACCACTGCGATCGCCAACCCGCCTGCCAAGCGTGGCGATTACTGACATTTCACTCCAAATGACGGATGTCATTGGGGGAGGCCCTCGTCCAGCAGTGGACGTTATGTGGCTGATAATGTGACAGTAATGACAATTCTCTGCTCAAAAATCAGTCTGAAAAACGTTAAAGACAAATCCCCATTATACCAGATTAATACTCTCTAACAGCCTTATGACAGTATTAATTACGAGTAATAGAATTTAGACATTTGCTTAGCAAGCATCTCTGCGTTATCCAAATGAGGACTTAAAAAGCAAGTTAGATTAAATTTGGAAATTATGCATAACATTTTGGGCGCAGTTACTAAAATTAATATCGAAAAAAAAACTCGAGTCGACCTCATCTAATCTTTATAGTAAGGTATAAAACGGACAGTTATTAGAACATTTTGGTAAGCAAATAGATACTCTTAATTAATACTTCCCATAACTCATGTTATCTAAATTATTCTGTTACTTACGAGCTCTTCTGTTAGCCAAAAAGCGTACATTTTTAGAACTCGAAATTGTATGCTTTTGCCTAAGGAACATGTGCCAACGTAAACTGGTTTCAGAGTTACATGTACATGTCGTAAAGGAAGGTCATTGGTGAAGCTTTTCCATTAATACTATTAGTGATGGGTAAGAGAGAACGAAAATCAAACAACCTTAATAGTTTTGTGCGCATTTTTGTTTTCGGTACAAAAGACTTCAACGGGATATTCAAAATCAAGTTAGTTTGTTTCTGAACTATCCAGTCCAGTTTATTTAGAAGTTCTGGAATAGAGACCAATTGGTACACGTCTAGTGCAGTAGGTCTCGTGCACTAGGCCACAGACGCCTTATTTAAATACCCATCGTTCATCATCAGCCACATAACGTCCACTGCTGGACGACGGCCTCCCATAATGATTTCTATGATAATTTGGAGGGAAATGCCAATAATTGCCTCGCTTAACAGGCGGGTTGGCGATCGCAGTGGTGTTGTGGTTTAACTCACAGAGAGCGCTGCTGCCCGTCCTCTGGAGAGTTCCCTCGGTCGCCTCTTACGACTCCCACGACGGGAAATGTTGGGCTGCGGAGATGGTGACACATGTATTCTTCACGGCTACCCATCGTTATTAAGGTAAAGTTATTGTAATATGTCTAAGAAACAGTAAACCTTCTGACCTAGTAACATTCGTATTAATATTACTATCCTTGGGGTGTCATTTACCATTACTAACATAATGTTTAAAGCATGTATGGATTAACAAAGCACATCACTAACCATACATATATCACTCTCACATCTATATTACATGCGTTATTATCTTTGCTTGGAGACATACACACTCGTATCACTCTCCGACACGCACACTCCCACGGTGTAATGAATGGAGTACAAATTCATTAAGAAATATATTTTTTTTTATTTGACACATTCACCGTTTGTGTCATGTTATATTGATTTAGCATTGATTGCGTACTGCGTATGTGTTATGTAATATATTTAATTTACATCCACACACACACGAATATTTTTATATATTGGCTGGTGGAATAGATGTAGAGATAACCTTAGTAAAAAAAGCCCGAATTCCGAAATCAACCTCAAAAATAGATCTGTATGTTCATTTCGCTCTAATAGTGTATGTGTAAAAGAGACAATGTTATACTTGAGTACGATAAGTACGCAAGTGTACCTTTGTCTTCAATGCAATCAACTACCAGACTTGGTCTGATGATTGCTGATTTTTGTTTTCAGGCGCAATATTTCAATCGATAAACTCTTAAGAAGTAATGTCTCGATAGTGGGGAATTTTCTTTGACGTATTTCTGACAGATTTTCGGGCGGAGAACTGTCATTACTGTTATACTTTCCAAACAAAGTTTGACAGTAATGACAGTTGACTGAACTGTCATACTTTCCAAACAAAGTTTGACATTTCCCCATTCCTTGATTGTACATATTTGACGGTGTGCCTGTGAAAAATTGTCGCGTTGCGTCAATATTTACAATGTCCATGTGACATGTTTCTAATTCTCTTATTTATTGAATACCAATATGATATTCTCAGTAGTTTTGCAGTTTACTAAGAGAAAAAAAATCGTGTTCACAGTAATTATACTCTTATAAAGTATGCTGTAAGGGTTAAATTAGTGTGCCCTTAACGAACAATTGACCTCTGACACTGCACACTGGTTTTCTGAGCCAATAGGCAGCATCACTTTATTTTATTATTTATTTAGTTGTAAATGCTTTTTGACTCAATAAAAATCGATGGCTCTTTTATAATACTGTCATTTATTAACGCCGTTAAATGTCATTAGGCACGATTTTATTTACGTTTTTTGCTGCGCAGTAAATATGCCTTTTTAGGTCAGCCCTACCCTACGCACATCATATACTTAGGAATGTTACTTTTTATGTTCTGTATATTGCTAATTTTAATGTTTTTTGTCGCGAATTTCATTATAATATTATTTATAAGTTTAAAAATACCACTTACTCGTAGTAATTACTATCACTGTTCACTAATTTGACGAACGATTGGACCGTATATTTTTTTGAAAATTATCTGTTTATTATTATTTCATTCGAAATTAAATTTTATGATTAATTACATATCTATAGTTAACAATCCGGAAACATTATTTTTTTTTAAAGCATTGAACAAGCGTTTGCCAACCATCCTGCCTGATGTTAAACACAGACTCCGGCAAGTCATTCCACATCCTGGCGGTTCGCTTTATGAAGATAGACGCAAACCGTTTGGTTCGCGTAAATGGTAAATCCACCTGGTATGGATGACGTTATTTCACATTAATACCTCCGGAGAAAAAAAAACTAAATTTACCAACAAAAATCACAATCGGCTGATAGAGTTTGTATGATGAGATCGATTTTTTTCTCACTGGCCCTGAAATAGAATTCAGTAGAGTCTACAAAAACAGTACATATCGTGTTGAATGGGTATTTCCTCACCATATACGTCACATATAGGTCAGAATAAATATGTTAGAAAAACTCGAGAATGCGACTCTGTCCATGATACCTAACAACTTTTCCCAAGGAATCCTATGTCGGACACGAAGAGGTATTTTTTTTCATCATTTTTGACATAGGGTGTCTTCATGTAAATGTTCTTATTCCTATCATAGGGTCTCAAAAATGATAAAAAAATATTTCTTCATATAAAATGGCGGATTAATTATTTTTTTTGTTTCTCACATAGGATTCCTTGGAAAGAGTGACCTCGAGTTTCGCCATTTTTTTTATTTAACGTTGTACAGGTCAATACTATCCGTACCCTAGTTTGCTTTTCTACAAACATAACACACCCAGAAGCACACACTGCGCAACAAAGCTTAGCTCATCAGGATCGTAAAATACTAGCAAATGTCATTGAAAATACACTTGACAGTGTCCTAATTAAAGAAACTTAATGAATATGTCAGTGTCAAACTGAATGCCAATGAAATTCGCTTGTCTTTTACGATGATTGCTCATTCATCAGCATAGCAATCCCCCTAGCACAAGCGTTCCAAGACAAAAGTGACAAGACATGAAATGCTTGTTGAAACAAGCTGAGTTGCACGAAGCGTGACATAACAGCGAATCACAGTGCGTTTCTTCTATGTCGTGTCTTTCTTGAAGCGCATGCTAGGCCTGTATTCTGAAACATGAACCAAGCACGACTCACGTAAAGTTTTATGCCCTGCCTGACTTTAATTAAAAAGTATCAAAGAGACAACTCCATCTCAATCATTACATAATCATACGCATTAATTTATTCTTACAGAATATATTCATCTTACGATACAAATAATTACATAGTGTAAAACAAAGTCGCCTCCCGCCGTATGTCCCTATGTACGTTTTGATATTTAAAACTACGCAACGCATTTTGATGGGGGTTTCCTTTAATAGATAGAGTGATTCTTGAGGAAAGTTTATAAGGGTCGTAAGAGCTGACCGAGGGAAGCCTCCAGATTACGGGCAGCAGCCCTCTGTAAGTTTAAACCACAACACCATTGCGATCGCCAACCCACCTGCCAAGCGTGGCGATTATGATCTTTGGGGAGGCCCTCGTTCAGCAGTGATGATGCATACAATCTTTCTATATTCTATTCATACAATCTTCAATTGTCTCTACCACTCGTCCTACTAAAACTTGTCTGTCCTACTAATACTAAATTAGAAATGACCTAGAAGTTATAATTAGAATATTATAAATACTTATAATACCCCCAATTTAGTAATGACATAATCGGTTGAAACGTTGCATTAGACAATTTATTAGTAGCCATTAAATGTTTACAGTTCATTTACTACGATCCAAAATAATGTATTTCTTAAAGACTCCTCTGTTCCGCTGACGTCGTTTTGCGATGCATTTTGAACTCTATTCCCTGGCAATAGAATCGATGAAAATGGGTCTAACTCTGTTGCAGAGAGTGTTGCAAGTTTCAATAAAAATGTATGAAAATCTTAAAAGTAGGTAACGCGTTTCACCGGTGGTGTGAAAATCGCCCCTGGTATGCCGAGAAAAATGAACATACAGTAAGGTATGTCCCTTATATCATTGATATTATGTATCTACGTATTTAAATATCTAAATATATAAAAGGAAAAGCTGACTGTATGACTGACTGGCATATCAACGCACAGCCCCAACGGCTAAACGTAGGCACTTTAAATTTGGAACGGACGTAGCTTAGGTACCGCAGAGGTGCACTAGAAAGGAATTCCAGAAATTCCCACGGGAACGGGAATTAACGCGAAAATCCTTTTGTATGAAAAATCTAAACCGCTCAAGTTAGACGCTTGAAATTTGGTATGCAGGTACTACTAAACTACCCGAATGAAATCGCGGGGCGTCCATTAGTATGATATAAATTTAATCGCTAAATGTGTGCTAAAGCATAACTCGGGAACAGGTGTACCAATTTCCCCTATTCATTTTTGTTATGCTTTTTAATTATGTCAAGAGAAGATTCTTAAGTTTTTATCAACGAAAAAAGATGAAAAATACACGAAAAATGTGAATTACACGGTCCACTATTTAAAGTAATAATTAAATATTCTGAGATATTTCACACACGGACATCTGATTCCTAACTGGAATATCCTTTACTATGGACGTCACAGACTGATACATATACGTCTATACTTACATATACACTTTTAAATACGTTATAATAACAACTCTAATAAATAAAAAACTCAACAGCACAAAACAATTACCTCAGCTCAAAACATTGTTACAAAACATTATGTCGATGGCGGGACTCGAACCCGCGACCATCGTCCCAAAGGAAAATACCCTGACCACCAGCCGGTCATTTCAATTAAAGCCTAACCTCTGCTCAACCCTAAATGAGATAACAAGCGTGACTCATATATTAAAAAAAAAGAACAAAACTCAAAATCCTCAAAGTACGAAAACACACAATAAAGTTTCTCACGGTCGGAGTTGGCGAGGGCTTTCATTGGTCGAAACCGGCAATCAGTACAAGAAGATTTCAATGAGGCATACATCGGCTTATTAGCTAATAAAGTGGAGCACGCGATGCGCCGCCCGTGTGCACCCGCCCCTCGAACAACATGCGAAATAGACTGGCAATTGGGAAGGTATTATGTATGTGGAGCGTGCTTGCTTTTGCAATTGTAGTCGAGTGAGTGTTTATTTCAATTTTTTTTACGTTTAGTTTTTTTTCTGTTATTCGGCATGAACCTTTGGCTTGTAAATAATAGGCTAGATTTTCAAATTGTAAGAGTGAACTATGAATAAGAATTAAGAATAAATAGCTGCAATAAAAATTCCATTTTTCTGTTTACGTCCAACAAAGATATTTGCGACAGAGCTGCACTGATCGACTATTCAGAGAGATTGCTCACGAAGAAAGGTACATCTATGTTATTCGAAATCTGTGCGATTTGATGTGATGCATACAACGAACGTTACCGCGATTGGCCAAGTTGCAGTTTGGAGTTTGCTATTTCAAATGGGATTGAGGAAGATCTCCTCTTTGGTTCAGAAAAGGTTATTTATAAGATTTGTAAATACCTAGCACAAGGAAGTTGTATGTCGTCGTCCCTTTCTTTTGGCATACGTGCGAGAAGGATAACTGTGTCAGTCCGATGGTCGAACTATTTGGATAGTTTACTTCCATTTTTTTGGAACAAGAACCAAGAAGTCCAGCATTTAAGTATTATGTAGGAAGCAGAAATCAAATCGAAGCTGGATGCGAGAAGCCGAAAACAGATCACAGTGGCGTGCAATTGGAGAGGCATATGTCAGCAGTGGACAAGTATGGGCAGATGATAATGATGAGAAATCGACATCAGGACCGTCGAGTTCTAGAGACAAGAACTTTGACAACTAGTCCATCTCGATTGTCATACATACATATATACATAAAGTCGTAACTTTTTTTCAAGTATATTCACGTAAACTCATTAGTGGGGTGGACAGAACCTTTTAGTTCTAAAAGTGAACCAGTAGGCACTTGACAGTTGAGGTTTAGAAAACAAACACTTCACGCCTTTCATTCCCATAGCGAGGTAGGCAGAGACACTTGCTTAGAAAAATTTCACTATTTACCAAGCGAATGTAACCCAACGTAACAGGGGGTGAGCCTATAGCCTTCACCTTGTGGCATGCGGATTTCATTACGAAGTTGTACTTCACATTATAAACGTGCGTTACGCACTTGCTCTGAGAAAGAGATTCATTGGTACACGCCTATTAGTAGATATCGATTTCACAACATTTCGTTGTATATCCAAGGATTTAACCCTAAACTGTATGATTTTTTTGTCTGAATAAAAACCTATCCTTCTTAAATTATGTGGCCAGCATCATGGGAAAAAAAATAAAAAATTAAAAGTGGTCTAAAGTCAAAGCTGCGTTCATACGTATTAGTTGTACCTTTGACAATAATTTAGAATGAAAAATCTGTAGATGGGATGGCTTGAAAAAAAAATTCCAGGATAATTATACTGATGTAATAAAACATCACTATGCAGCTAAGGGTTAACAACTTGACAACATTCGCTCTTTTACGTTATATCTGGAGGTTTAGATGGATCACACTTAGTCAACAAACATCACAACTTTTTTCGGTCGACTGTGCATCATTAGGCGAAAAGCAGGTTCATTGACCTCCTAATGCAGTTAGAATTAGTAGTGAAATTCACATCAAACAATTATAATAATGCCGCCGAGTAAATCTGAAACAATTAAATCCAGCATCACAGTAATGGCGGACGGTGGCAGACGTGGCTCATGTGTAGCGTGGGAACCCGCGGTATTACCTGCGCAGCTCTATTGCGGTTTTATTATCTTCATGACAATCGTATCGTGTCTCTTTTGACTTCAGCCGTTTTGCATACGAATGAAAGAGTTACAAAATCATAACCATAGCCATGATTCAATTGTAACCGGAGCGCCAGTTTCACGAGACAGTAGTTCTGGAGACGGGATCACATTTGCTGTAGGTATAGGAGTCAAAGGAAGCGTTCAATATTGAAGGAGATTATTTTTTTTAATATGGCGTGAATGAGGAGTTTTATAAAAAAAATATATATTAGGAAACGTAAGAGGTACTCCTAATTACATTAGTCTAATGATGAATGCTATCTTCGAAATCGCTCGTATGTCGGAAGTGTTTACAGAAAACTACACATTATTGGTACTTTTGTTTTATTTTAAATATATATAATCGAAAAGGAGGGTTACAGATATAAATACTTTTAAAAATATGAACATACGTAATACACGTATTTTTCAAACACAATGAACCCTGCCTGATGTTAAGCAGCGATGTGGTCTAGGATGGAGCACTTGTTCAGAATGCTTCGGAAATAGCTCTTTAAGCCACATTTATTTTGTAGACTCGGGTATTTCTGGATTGGCCACCACTGCCTGGCGTATGAGGCGTCCTAGCAGGTATCATCGGGTCCGTAGGTGTCAGAGTGGAGTTCCCGGCACCAGTACGAACGGTCCTGCGAAGAGTCCGTCTCGAGAAGGAGCCCACAGGAGTTGCTCGTTGGTTGGGGCCTGAAGAATATCCTCTGGACGCCCAGGACCTAACCAGCACTAACGATAAGAAAATAAAGGTTTTTCTGGAGCATCTCCTATACAATCCAGTCGTACTAAACAAATTGCTCATCACTAAAGCATTTTCTTCTCGTTGGATGGGGCCTGAAGAATGTCCTCTGGGCGCCCAGGACCCAACCATCACTAACGATAAGAAAATAAAGGTATTTCTGGAGCATCCTCTATACAATCCAGACCTACAAAACAAAAAGCTCATCACTAAAGCATTTTTCACCATCTCTCCACATCAGTCACAAAAGTGTTTGTATGTTCTGTTCTATTAATAAATGACTCGAATCAACAAGGTTCCCCATACCTCGTGGCCAGCTGGCCCATACATTGGTCCATACATCCATACAGGTAACTGACGACCGCAAGTAGCCAAATGGGATCTCCACGAAATCCCCTGTTTTCCCACGCAGGCCGATACTGCTAGCCAATAATTTAGACAATTTTCTAATATGCGCCGGAGTGTGGTCCAAGTATAAAGGGATTACGGGCGGTAGCGATTTTTTATTTATTTTTTCAAATAGAACGAACTACGATCCGATTTAATTGCCGTTGTAATATACCAATCAACAATATTATATTATAATGCATTTCTGTGACAAAAAAAAACGCGCGCTAAAACGCCGTAGTTCGCGCTAGTCCTTATCAAATTGTGTGGACAGTTAACGACTATAGTCGTCATAATAAAAAAATACTATTGTGTCTCTGTTGCCATCCTTCAATGTGTTAACCATAAAGTTATACAGAGGCAGTTTTCCCGCAGTTTACTCCATTCCTATGGGTTTTTAAAATTTATTTTCGTGTTTTTATTATTTTCTCTACCAATGTCTAAGTTGTACTGTCGTAAATATTATAATCCATCCAGTAGGTTTTACGTAAGAGTAGGAAACATCTATCCTTGCTAATAAACTTTCGCATGTCACAATGTTAGTAGGGGTTGGTTTTATTGGTTATTTATTCATATTCATAGATTTCTATTTCAAACTCCTCATGATGTTAGATTAAATGATATCACTTCATGTTTTCTACTATTTTATATAAAGTGCCAAACAACTTATGCATAAAATTATTGACAACGTAATTTCAAATCTATTGCACGAAAAGTCGGTTAATAATTTAAAGGAAATCGCTTAAACCCGTCAATTGAACCGAACACCAGGGTTGAGCTTAGAAACCGCAACACAGCACTGCAACACGGAGCAGCATTACCTTTGTATAGTTCGTCGATATCCTACTACATACAACTGACTCGCGTACAGTCGTGAGCAAGGATTCTTAATTTTATGCTTTAACCAGTTCTTTTTCGTTTTTTTTAAATGTGTTAGACATAACACGCCAGGAATCTCGTCTACCATATAAAGGTTGAAACTCATATGAATGGGGTTTCGTTACGCTTAGTAAATCTCTAATACGCTTGAACATAGAGCATTAAAAAAATCGCCAGATTTTGCTAGAAGGACATGTAATTTTATATAAATACTTTTTTTATAAAACACTGGCCATCTACAATAATGTTGTCTATAATAATGTAATAAGTTAGTAAATAAAAAAATATGTAAAATGGGGAATTTTAATTGACGTTTTTCTGACAGATTTTCGGGCGGTGAACTCATTACTGTAAATTACTGTGAAGTCATTACTGTTATACTTGCAAAGAAAGTTTGGCAGTAACGACAGTTAAAACGTCAAAGAAAATAACCCATTACATTTATTTTACATTCTGCAGCCAATAGGATAGTTCAAATCGGTGTTGTCCTAACGGAATGTGGCGTAGAACTATGTGGGTTTGAATGTGAAACCACTGTACGCCCTTTTCAATTTAAGTCACTACATCTTCCTTCAGACCACAACATTCACTTACTAAACTTTATCTTGTAAATTCTATAAAATAGGACTCGAAATATGGCCACGGTATAAGATAAAGGAAAACAATGGAAAAGATGATAAAAAACCAATTGCCGGGCCAATTATTATGGTATCTAATTAACCGCACCTTCATAGTTTGATTAGCATTCTATTCTATACAGACAAGATGCAAATACGAACCGTAAATTGAACTTTTCAATAGTTACTTTTTTTAGTACGATCTCTAAATTGACAGCTCAATATAATAACGATAGTATTTAAACGTGCATCAAAAAAGTCTAACCTAACCTAACTAAAATAATAAACTGTACATCAAAATTACTAACTTGCACACCTAGTTGCCATTCTGATGATAACTTTGGCTTTTTAGGTGTGCAAGTTAGTAATTTTGATGTACAGTTTATTATTTTCCATATAATAATATGTATTGTATTGTATGCGACTGATTAGATTATTTTTAATAATATTTTATTTAGACACCTACATTTTAACCTATGCGTTGTCTACATTTCATATATCGTAAAGGAGAAGGACTTGATTTATAGTTCGTTTGAATTGAACTAGAACCTACTGAATCATTCGAAGAATACTTTCACCGTAGGAAAGCTAAATTAGCCCCAGATGACAATAGGCTTTGTCATTAATTAATCATCCCAGTAATTAATAAACATATTTTTTAAGAAAACTTTCTGTACTACCCAAGATTGCATCAAAATTGATGTACTATAAACTACTTACGCAATAAATGTTCTGTCACAATATTATATCGTTTTGGAGATGTTTATTGACGGAGACTACAAAACGAGTCGACAACTACAACTACAAGGCCAATATGATTCGTTTGAAGTCAGTTAACATTATGCACCTAGAAACAGTTAATTATAATGTACGTACCTATACTTACGTACATAATAGTAAATTGAGAAGTAGTAGAAACTATTCATTACAATTCATTCATCAGTTTTTCGCGTATTTGTATCCCATTAGTATTTAGGAAATTGGCCATTGTTTGTTTAAACTCAATAATCAATATGTGTATTGCAACCCTCAGTCCATAAAACACTAAAATTGCCATCCAAAACTGACGTTTAAAATAAAATGAGAGTATTAAAAACATTGCAGAAGTGAAGGAGTAAGAGACAATATTTCCCGTCCCTTATTGCGTAGCAGCGTAAAGTTGCAGACAGTTAATATAACTGTCATTTTGGTAGTTAAAGTGACAGTTCGCATCCAGAAAAAGAAGGAAGAGGAGAAACCTCGATACAAGTTGAAACATAGAACTGTTAGCGAGTTTTTTTTAACTTTATAGTTTTGTACTAGTGTATAGATTTGTACTAGTGTAACAATTTTTTTTTTATGTTTGTTTTCCTTTCCTAATTGTTTGTATAATTGGTGTGCAGTCGTAAGAAGTAGTCAATCGAAACCTTGAGAACTCTCAAAATGCATAGTAATCTCAGTCACAGTAGCACAGAATTCGTATACACAGTTGAGACTCAATCTCTTGAGTACGGGTCATATCTCAGATGAGACTTGAGCCTTTAGTCCCCTGGAATGTAGTCAGGTGGCTTGAACCTTTAGTCACTATAGGACAAAGGGCGTTGGGTCTCCAATAATCCTACACCATGCCACGAGTGAAATAAAGGGACTTGAAGTCACTTGACTTCGTAGAAGAGCTGGGGTTATAAGAGTTTCTTTTTTATCACTGTGGACAAGCGTTTGACCACCATCCTGCCTGATGTTAAGTAGCGATGTGAATTACGTACCTATTCACCCGCGACTTGAAGACCTTCAGACTGTACTGCGCAGGAAACACAGACTCCGGCAAGTCATTTCACATCCTGGCGGTTCGCACTATGAAAGTAGACGCAAAACGTTTGGTCCGCGTAAATGGTAAATCCAGAGTAGTGCTACTAGCACAAAAATGGCATACTGATTGCCAGGTTACGAAAACTACCTAGAAAACTAACTTACTAACTACGCGGTGAAATCGCGGCATATGTACGAGCCTAATACCTGTACCACATCTAGTAGTTCCTACAACCATACGCGGCTTAATTATGTCTCTTTCAAAGCATGTTTGACTTTCAACATACACAAGGTTACATAACAATAGGGCAACTTAATCTTCATAATGTGGACTCGACGATTATGTTTAAATCTTAAGTTCGAATAAAGTAAGCTGAACTGCACAGAGTATTGTATGCGAAGGAAAAGACAGGCCACTAGTAACTCAGCTTTGAATCCATAAAAAAGAAAAACGATTCAAATGTGGAACTCATTTTTTTTTATAAAACCTTGTTCTATTTGTAAAACCTTTTTGAACTTCCGCGATTATGTCCTGTTGAATAAATAGACACATTTCGTACGCTGTACAAGATACCATACCCTTACACAAAGTAAAATTTAAAAAAGAATTGTTGGAGATCTTCAGATTTGTTTTACGACGAAACTGGCCTTAATTAATATACGTAAAATTAGTACTTTTCATTATGTCCTATAGTAATATGTTTTTTTTTATAGTATTTAAACGTGCATCAAAAAAGTCTAACTTAGCGACAAAATTACTGATTTGGTCAGCTAATAAATACAAAATCAAAAATTTTTCTGCTCAATTAATAATTTTGCTGCTCAACTTAGTATTTTTAGGCGCTCAACTTATTATATTCCTTTTTTTTGTGGGAAATATCGGCTGGAGTAAACTAGTGTATGTACTATAACAATTCCCAAGTACAAAAACACAGACAGCTGTTGAATCCAACATGGCCGCAGCAGAACCAACACAACAACGTATAAACAATCAAAACTGCCAATACGAGCGCAGAAATCAATTAACGCGCAAGATAAATAATAAATTATTAAACAAAAGATTTACAACAATTACGACAAATGAGCGTGAAATTGAATTAAATTGAATTAAACTCCAATTATTGGCGCATCATTCGGAAAGGTTTAGGGCGGGGTACAGTCGAACGCATTGCGTACTGTACTGTCTTGGCTTGTCAATTGTAAATAAAACAAAACACAGCTGTATTAATAGTTTATACCGGGTGTTACGGCGCGAAGTTATGATTTAAAACACAGCTGTTCAAATCCTCCGCTGCACACTGCAAACCTTAACGTCAATCAAAGTGATTGACGGATTGATTGCAAACTCAACTCATCAATAACTTCTCATTTAACTTGAAAATATACAAAAAATAAATGCTCACGCATTTTAATCCCAATGCGGTAAACGCAGAGGTACTTGTGCAAATATTATTATAGAGTTCACACAGGCTCCGAAAAACAGTTCCATTGGTACACTTCCGGTTTCGAACTAACAACCACATAATTACAACTCAATTTTCCGACCACTGGATCACAGACACTCTATATAAATAAGTATAAGTAAATGTCCGGCAGTGGACAAGTATGGGCTGATGATGAGGATGATGATGATGAAATGTATAGAGTTTTTGTACTATTTGTATGTCTGAAAAGGCAAGTACAGCGCCTTTATACACTAAATATAACATCTGTGTACAAATTTGTACACCTGTGTGCAAATATTTTTTTCTGTTTACCTCTACCATTTTTCTTCGATGCGAATCTTAAAACATCTCAACTGCAGCGCACTGTACCACTTAACTGACGTTTAATTTTAATTCGCGATTTAGGGCCGCTACGGACTGCGCCGGCTGAGTTGTGTGCCCACTCTGTTGCGGCGTGTGAAACAGCCCTTACGTCTATTTGCTTTGATGATATTAACGGCGTTTGACCCGAGGGGATATTTTATGTGGGGACAGCGGACTGTAGCAAGTGAAAAAAGGAACAACGTGTTTTTATTCTTCAGATAATACTTTATTATCCAAACTTGTGGGATTCTAATATGTGGAGTGTTAGTGCCTGTTCATATTTAATTATAATAATAATAATAAATAAATAGGACATTTTTACACACAGTCACCTGACCCCAAACTAGGATACCCTGTACTATAGGTGCCAGAGACTGATATACTTACATAAATACTTTTTTTTTTAATACATACATAGATAATTAAAACATCCAGACGCACACAACAAATGCCTCAGCTCATCACTAAAGCATTATGTCCGTGGCGGGAATCGAACCCG
>SJJU01003953.1:31371-58694 GCA_012932125.1 Conopomorpha cramerella
AATCGAACCCGCGACCGTCGTCCTAGAGGCAGATGTCCTGACCACTAGTCCATGCCGGCCGTCAATTATTTTAACTGTATCATTAGAGAATAAGATATTTTTTTTACTGAGACTTTAATGCACGTACATAAGTAAATTTTCTGCAAAGAAATGAAAATTTACCAATTTCATTACACGAACATTGGCTTTGATATTTTTTTTTACTTTAAACGTTTGACCACCATTCAATCTGGTGTTAAGCAGCGATGTGGTCTACGATGGCGAATACTTGCTTATTAGGTACCTGTTCACCCATGACTTGAATAATTCTAGACTAGTCACTCCACATTCTGGCGGTAGTAATCCTTACCAATATTATAAATGAGATAGTATATTTGTTACGCTTTCACATACATATTATCGTAGTAGCATAGGATACTTTATTGAAAAAAGTATAAGTACATTTGTCACAAAATTAAATATTTTTATTGATGTTATTAAATAAGAAGCTAGTAATTAACAATTCATTTAATAATTACTTAATTATGTTTCAATTATTTCTAAATTACCCACTTTTCGAAATCACGACAAAGAAAATGATGTTTGAAGAAACAAACATCTATATAAAAGGAACAACTCAAGCTTTTTGACTAACGAACAAAAGCTTTACACTCGTACGCATCGCCTACTTAATGTTACGAAACCTTTAAATTAAGAGCAACCTTCTATCTACCCGATATGACGTAGATAGTGATGAAGGCTTAGTGCGGAGAACAATCGATATACCACGGCTTATCGTAATTTTAATGACATCGGATATTGTAGTACTCGATATCGAATTAAGAGTAATTCGATTCCAGTTTGTGACACAATAGTCTACTTATACGTATATAAAAATGTCGTCTTTAATCTGTATTGTCGTGGACTAACCCTTTGGAGTGTCCCCTACGTCACTTTTGCCGTTATACTAATATTTTCATGGGAATTTGTGCATAATTACTGACTAAGCTTCGGTATCATTAAGGATCATTATTCTTCGCATGTGTCGTTTTTTTGTGCCCTTTCTTCTATTGGTTGCGGACTTTTACTAGGGCAGTCCGTATTAATCCCTTTTGCATGTATGCCTGATATAACTTAGGTTATACATCTATATACATCTGGTATCATTCTTTTTTTACGGTCACAGATCTCAAACCAAAACAATTATAAATGCTCGGAACAATCATTTAAATACTATGCTGTAAACTATAAGCCACAGAAGCGTAGTCCAAATAGGGCTTAAGGAACATAAAACTAAGACAATAATTAGGCTTTCGACGAACGTTTCCCATCACTAGACATTCACACACATCTCTGTGATTGCCACGGACAGCCGAGGAAGTCAAGAATTAACAATCAGCGCATAGATTTATATACTTATTGATGCTTCAATCAGACTCCCATTTTAATTGATGGATCCATTTCAGTAAACGTTGGTGCGGTTTGATGTTCTTTTTTTGTTTGTTTTTGTTTGTTCCATTTTGTATCTTTTGTCTTAGCATTTATGCGTACCGCTGTGCCGGTAGGCCTTTTTGTGGGAAAATTTTCTCGACTTAATGAATAGGCAGGTTGTTTTGTGCATTTGGCTCGAGGGTCTACGCGAAAGTACGTAATGGTTGGTAATAAATACAGCTAATATAAACTTTAATATACGTTTGTTTTCGCTTTCACGTAAAAACTACTTAATCAGTCATTATGAAACTTTGTGCACATATTCTTGGAATTAGTAAAAGTAACTCAGGATATATTTTATCCCAAAATTCCCACGGGAAGGGTATACAATACGGGTAATACCGAGGGGTACAGGTATTATTATTATAATTGTATGTTTATTTTATGTCATTATTAATGGTAGGATGAAAATTGCGTACTTTTAACTCTGTGTAAAGTTACTTGCATACGTACACCATTTCTTGAAATTACCGTCTTAGATGCGAGAGAGGTGTACCAAACACGAGTGTCATGCCAAAAGAAGTTAGATACTCTATGGTCATTTGATCGATACTGGCCAGTTATACACCATTATAAAGGTAGGTTATTTGCTAATAAATTCAAATGTGGAACACTCGAAAAATGTTACGATTTCTTTTTTATTTTTTCTTCTCTCTCCTCCTTACTTAGAGCGCTGCTGCTGCCCGTTCTCTGGAGAGTTCCTTCGGCCGCCTCTTACGATCTGCGCGACGGGAATAGTTGGGCTGGGAGGGTGAGACATCGGGTATCGATGGAAAGGATGTCATTGACTAGCATAAGACACACCCTTAAACTCCTTCGAAGCCTGAATGAATACCCCTTAACTCTTACTAGCACTGAGAAGTGTAAGGTCATTTAAGAATAAAAAGAAAAGCGAGAAAGGCACAATATCGACCGTTGTAGCAGGCCTATGCCCAGCACTGGTGACATGACGACGAAGCCTAAAAAAAAGTGATAGTCCATAACGTCAGCAAAAACATAACTGTCCCGACAGCGGATTATAGACGTGTGTTTATGTTACGTTTGTATACAGATCGCTTGTGACACGCTTACAATAATAATAATCCCTGTCTATTATAACAAAATGAGATCGAGCTGATCAGCTTATAAGTAGATGATGTGGGGGCGGATGTTGTGGCACGTGGTACATAGGATTAGCATCACTATTGTGATTGTGGCAAGGTCTATTTATACTGGTCAGTACGTTAGTGTAGGTACTCTTTGGTGATCGTGGAACATGAAAAATATAAGATTCAAAATTCGAATTGGTATGTAGAGTTCGCAATGACAGTGTGATTTTTTTTAAACACAGTTAACAAGCATTTGACCACCATCCTGCCTGATGTTAAGCAGCGATGTAATCTAATACGATGGAGCACTCTTGTTCGTGCAATAAGACTACTTTTCATACATTTCTCAATGTTGCGGACTCTTTTCTATCGCTAGCTGGAAGCAAAAATACGTTTTTTTTTAATTTGACAGATTAAAAAAAATCTTTTCTTTTTGTACGTAGTATTTTTCTAGACTTCTTGCTACTGCTTAAACTGAAAATTTCTGCAGTTTTTCTCTAATGTAATACGTTCAAGATATTGGTCTATCAATAACACACTTTTCATAGAACTATGAATTATGTTCCTGTTTTCTAATTTCTTTCCAGATCAGCATATTATTCCCAATTACCTATACATTAAAAAGAAACACAGTAAGAAGTACATAAAAAAAAATCGAAAACATGTATTTCTCTCTGGCGTAGTACCGAAAAATTACTTCAAAAGGGATTACGTATAATCGTTGATTCTCCAAGTACAAAGTGCCTCAAATCAACAAAGATTACACTCGTAAAAAAATATTATTATGATGATTCACGCGGCCGAAGCCGTAAGTTCAAACCGCAAAATCATCGGTGTATTTAACGACCGAAGCAAAATCCCATAATAACACGAAAAAAAAAATATGTTTTACATTATTTGAGTCAAGGTCGAAATGTCTCGTGTATGTAGAGGTACATAATAAAAAAGCAGTTGGAAAAATGTTATAAAATTGCTAATAAATTTGTGTGTTAATTAATACAGTCACACACGCAGTAAACTTGTTTACAAATCTTGCAGGAAGTCTTTGGCACATCCTGGGACACTTTTGCCACTCGCCGAAAATCAGTCAGCTCTGTCCTAATTCTAAGGGTAGGTGTCCTTATTACTAGTACCTAATTTCTGTGTTCATAAGCCTATATTTAACCACTACTGGACATAGCTCTCCAATCAGACGCCACTATGATTCATATTCGGCTTCTCGTCTCCAACTTCTGCCAAGCATATGTCTTCCGTTCACCAGTCCAGTAAACTCTATTTGGCGAGACGCGGTCTCCAATCGAGCACACGTTTTGAGTGACTCGGTCGTCGTCGGTTCTACGGCTAATATAACCGGCCCACTGCCACTTCAGCTTGCTAATCCGTTGAACTATGTCGATGACTTTGGTTCCCTATCGGATGCGCCCTACATTCTGTATACGCCCTGAATGAGGTAACAAGCGTAGTTCATATTAAACAAAGAAACAACAATGTTTTTTATGTATGTAAGTGAGTTGCGACTGTACATTCCAATGTTCATAATGATAGACAATATAGAGTTTGACCTCTGTCCAATTTGTTGGCCTAATCGTCAATTATAAAGAAGTGAATTGATGGAATTATCGATTGTAAAAGGAATTTTAACACAACACGAGAGTAAGTCTATTATTTTTACGGAAGCAAACTATGATTTACCAAAATGTTCAAGGTCGAAAATAATGTTGAAATTAGCGTGCATAATCCATAGTAATTGTATGTGACTGTTGAACTTGAGATTTTATCGAATAAAGTTAATTTGAAAGGCCTTTTTTACTACTTATGCTATAATGTAAACCATTTGATCGAGAGCTGGGCTATTCTAGGTGCAGAGGATAAACAAGGGCAGTAACCGTTATTCTTCTAAAATCTGTGTTTCCTGCGCAGTAGTCTGGAGGTATTTAAGTAAGAAAGTATGCTCCAACGTAGACCACGTCGCTGCTCAACATCAGGCAAGATGGTGGACAAACGCTTGTTCAAAGTGTTGAAAAAATTTTTAGTGTCTTAGCCTGTAATTACAACAGAACTACAACTGTTCGTGTAAGAATATCTTTATAATTCTGCAGTGTGCTTGTATTATTGGCTTAGTAAAATACTCAAATAAACCACAACAAAGGGTCGACCTTGTATGGTAGTCAATGTTAAAGAAAACTAAATAAATAAATCTAAAGAAAACTAAATTAATCCGACCCTACAATAAATCACCTCTTGATATACATGTAAAACATGAACAAACTGAAATAGAACAAATAGAATCATTTAAACTGTTAGGTCTAAACATTGATACTCACATAAATTGGAAGACTCATGTAGATCAAATAAAATCAAAAATGTCACAGTTCACCTATATCCTATACCGAATTAAACTTGCTACTGACACTAAAACAGCTATTGCTGCTTACTACGCATATGCTTTCTCCTGGCTCAAATATGGTATCATGTTATGGGGAACTAGTCCAGATTTTCACGAACTTTTCATACTACAAAAAAAATGTATTCGTATAATAGTACAAATAAAAAATACTGTTAGCTACAAACCATACTTTAAAGACCTTAAGATTCTAACTCTATGTTCTATTTACATAGAAGATATATGTATATTTGTTTTTAAAAACTATGAGACTTTTATTAAAGTGCAAGATACTCACAATATAAATACGAGACATAAAGGCAGGTTGTATTTACCAGGATCTAGGATAAAAATGCTGAATTGCAGTCCATATTATATGGCAGTCAAACTTTTTAATAAATTACCACCCAATATCCGAACAGAAAAACAAGAGCCCAAATTTAGGAGACTATTAAAAGAGTTTTTAATTCACAATTGTTTCTACTCTGTAAATGAGTACATGGAACACAAGTACATTCCAAATAAATAGTAACTTTATATTAAGAGTCACACCTATAAAATAAGTAATTACTTAGGTACAATAGGCGTCGTTATTTTGTTTTGTTTTTTTATTAAACATTGTTTAAAAGTTGTTATGTTTTTTATCCAAATATTTAAATAACATATATACCTACTAATATAAATATTCTAAGTTCCTAATAAAAGTAAGTACTAACTAAGTGGGTGGCTGGTTGATGCTGCAGACATGGACCTGAAGAGATGCCTGTCTGCAGCTTCTACTAGGTACCTTAAACTTTGCAATGTCAGAAAATGACTTCTAAGTTGTAACTAAACCTATATTATAAGAACCTTACTGTACACTTAGAACGCAATAAACATTTTGTATTTGTATTTGTATTTATTTGTATTTGTAAAAAAAAAAAGCTATCCCAACCTGTACATTGTATACATATATTTTACATACTGTATTATGGGTGAATTTGTAAAATTTCTCTGGATAATAAATTTTATTATTTATTATTATTAAATTTAAACAAACCACAAATATAGCTACATTAATTTACAATCTAAAGTGTTTTAATGAACCGAGAACAGTGATTTAGAATGCAACACTGACAATAAATTGTAAATTCATAAAATGTTAAACCAGTGATGTTTGTAATACGGGACGGTTTTGTCTCTCCCGTTAAATCGTATCCGGCGCATAAATTCCTCCAAAGAAATCGATGAAAACCAGTTCCAAAGTCCCATCACTAAAGGCATTAACGCGACACGCTTCATCAAATTAATGTTTTGACACAACGTTATGGTAATGAATGTTAATATTAGGCCTAATCTAATTTAATTAAGCCCTTAAACACACTAATAGTCGTGTTTGATTCTTTATCGTCACGTCAGAAAATCATCGTTTTTCGTTGTTCGACTTGTGGCAACACTTTCTAGATTGTTCTTGGTGATAGAGGGCGCTTTTTTTTTATTCTGGTACCTTGTCACATACCTCACGTGCCTTAGAGGGTATTGTATGCTACACATACGTGATTTAGTCTGGCCTGTCGGTTTATTGTAACTATTGGTAAGCGAAGCTCAAGGTAAAGTAGTTTTGTAGTCACTGTTACACGAAAATCAGACGCAGACGGGGTTTGTCGATGGAAAAGATAAGAAATATGAGTGAGTATTGATAGGTTTATCATTTGTGTAGTGAACAAGGAAATGTAACTTGAGACGATACGGTTAGATGATATTCTTTTAAGTATTCAAAATGAATTTGTAAACACCACGTTTTGTTATCAAGTAATTTGTTTGGTGATGGGTGAGCATGAGTGTCTTTTTACATCTAAATGACTATTATAGCAGCTTTCGAAATCGTTGAATTAGGCACTTTGTATATATTTGTCTTGTCTTCTAATAGAAATTCTTTACGGATTTGTGCGCTACGCAACGCTTATATGTTGAAGGAAAACATCGTGATAAAACATGAATTTTAAATGTGTGAAAACGGTGTAAAAAGCCCTTTTGGCAATTAGCTGACGCGGTAAACCTTGTTTTGTCGATATACGAGTACATTACTAGTGGACGGCCCGCGATTTCATTCGCGTAGTTTAGCACCTGCATCCCAAATTTCAAGCGTCTGACTTGAGCGGTTTTGGTATTTTCATACAAAAGTATTTTCCCATTGATTCCCGTTCCCGTGGGAATTTCTGGAATTCCTTTCTTAGTGCACCCCTACGGTACCTAAGCTACGTCTGTTCCAAATCAAGCCTAAGTTTAACCGTTTGGGCTGTGCGTTGATTGAAGTCAGTCAGTCAGCTTTTCCTTTTATATATTTAGATTAACAGTGTTTCTCTGGTGTTATATGCATGTATCATACATATGAACCTTCCTCTAAAATAATTCTGTCTCCTGAAGAAATTCGTATCAAAATAAATTCGTCACGTAGTTTTACAGATCTAAGCATACATAGGGATAGACAGCGGGAGGCGACTTCGTGTTATATTACTGTGTATTCATAAGCCCATCCCCACGGTTCACCAAAAGTACGTTTGTATACTCTCGGTAACCCGTGGGGATTTAACACATGCAGTTTCTGAATATGACCTGGGATGTAAATACACACATAAAAAGTGTCTAGGGATCAATAAGTACATTTTAGAAGGTTGCAATCAAGAATATATTTTACAAAAACTGAATTCATTCATAAATTATTCAAAATGTGGTGATAAGTCATTGATACAGGCATGGGGAATTAGGTAGGAGACCAATCAAGAAGATTAGATTTGATTTAAATAAATTAGATTTTTTTAGAGCTAAAAATGTTCTTGATCCCTAGACACTTTTGATGTGTGTAGGTTGCATTAGCTGCCTTTCATCCTCGCATGTCGTAGGAGCCGACGATGGGATCTTAAGAATTTAATGTTAAGTTGTGTAATAAAATGTAATATTACCTAACCATTCTCCACACTACTGTATTAGGGCCTTACCAATAATAGCGGAATTGCTATTTCGAAGATACACAAAGCTCAACTTAACATGTCAGTTGTATGTCAAATACGGAATAACCAGTTCTTGTAGACCTGCAATAACCGTTGTGTAAGTGACAACGCGTTTATTGGTAAGGGGGTTAGTATTTATTCTGTAAGGGTTGTGTGTGTAAATAAATAAATAGTTTTATTCAGACCACGGGCTAGCAACTTGTAACTGAAGGCCCATTATGACATTCTTATTTTTTCTTTACTTCTTTATTATGCTAAAACTGGCTAAAGGTTCCTTGTAATCCTAAAGTTTTGTCCAACGTATTTTGAAGATTACAGACGCGTGTGTATCTATGTAAGTATGTATGCAGTTTCCGGCTGCGACCAGCCGAAATAGCGTGACAAGTTCACAGTTATACACACATTAGGTACGTAACGTTCCGTGATATATTGATTTACATGTTATTTCACAATATCATTGAAATACTGTTACTAACTAGACGACAAACTTGTTGCGATGCACGCGGGATGAAAGTTGAAAATTGTCTCGGAATTTGTCTGCTATATTTATATATATATATAAATATACATTATCACTGAGTAACATAGACTATATTTAGTTGCGATGATTTCAACTTTCATCCTGCATGCATCGCAACTAAATATAGTCTATGTTACTCAGTGATAATGTAACTTTGTAATACAAAAGGAATTATTAATATCGGTCCAGTACTTTTTCAGTTTACTCGATACATACAAAAACAAATACTAATCTTTCCTTTTTATAATAATAGTATATATAATACTCAAAGCCCTGAATGATTCATGCATCACTAGCTCATCAACGCCTAACCTTAACGTTTGATCCTAGAAAGCTACGGTCAGTCAGCTTTTATGGTGCGTCCACTACTATTATGTTATATATTGTTTGTATTATTTGTATTATATGTATATTTTCCTTTGTTCTGTAGTGGGAAAACGGTGGCTCGTAATAATAATAAATACTCTTTAAAAAGGCGACAGCAATCTAATAAAAAAAACAAAATTGAACATGTGTTGAACCTTCGAAAGGCCGGGCTAGACCCATAAACTCTACCATAGACTACAAAATAATATTAACGTCAAACGTAATGTATAAGACAAAACTAGAGAGAAGTAGAAAACAATTATTATTTTACTATAGCCCTACGAGCTGTTTAAACGGCGGGTCCCTATTATTGTGTCCTTGCGCCTTGGGGTAGACTTATTCCAGCAGTGGATGTTAGTGGGCTGTATAATAATGATGACGATAGACGGCCTTATGTGATCAGTGGAGTTGAGGGATCAATTATGACAATAATTGTGCACCAAAGAGTATATTTTTGGAAACTATGCCCTCTTATTTTATGTAATACTAGCTGTCCCGGCAAACATTTGTTTTGCCATAATAAGTCGCCTTTGTACCCCGTGTATTGGGAGAAATACAACTGGTAGACGCATAAAAAATAGATAGTAACCGATTCTCAGACCTACTGAATACGCATATAAAATTTGGTAAAAATCGGTCAAGCCGTTTCGGAGGAGTATGGCAACGAAAACTGTGACACGAGAATTTTATATATTAGATTTCTCGGTTGTAGTAGCTGCTTAGCAGACCCAAGACTCTTTTGAAGGTAGTTGCGGATTCGTATCAAACCAGAGAACCTCGCAGCCGCCGTACTCCAGTCCACGACGCATGCATCTCGAGCTTGTCTTTGATTATATTCGCGCCTATATTTACCGGGGAACAATATTGAGTTATAATGTCTGTGCGCGTTTCATTAAAAAATTACCCAATATCTAGCTTCCTGCACCTCTTTCTCTACTTCGTACGATCCTCAGCATCACTATGTGTAAGCGAGTTGGTTCTCGTATTTTAAATCATATTTTAAGGTGTGTGAACACTGAAACATCGATAGGCTCACCACAGTTCACGTTGGGCTACAACTGTATAAACCTTATTGAGATGGCAAGAAGAAAGATTTTCCAACTACATTTAATGGTCCCTATTTTTGCTTCAGTGAGTGAAACGTCACGCTATGTACATAGTAGCACACGTACATTGAAACGCCTGAAATGCAAATAAGGAGGCAATACGTAAGAACTGCTAATGAAAAAAAAATGTTTCATCATTTTTTTTCTCGGTCCGCTGTGTACTTATTATGTATTTGTGGTTTGTGAGGACAAATTTAGCTTTACACTGCAAAAGTTCTTATACGTTTGCGTTCAATTTTGTTCTGAGGGAATTCGTAGCTCAGATTAAAGCCGTGTTTTTGGGCACCTGCCTCTAGGTCGACGGTCGCGAGTTTAATTCCTACCTTTCACGTAAGGCTTTATTGATGAATTGTGGCGATTCTGATTTGCGTTTGTGTGTTTTATCTATATTTGCATGTACTTAAACTTCTTCTTCTTTGGTTTAAAATGTATGTCTCCGGACTAAGGTTCAAAATAAAATGGGATCTATATTCTGTTCGCCTGATAAAGGGTTAAAACATGGAAGTAAGAAGAAAAAAACAGCTCTTGCACCTATAGCACTGAATGTCTTATTTTGGGGTCGTTTACTTTTATTTGAATATTATTTGAATAATTGGTGATTTGTACAGAACATGAACAATACTTACAATATAATATTTAAAAAAATAGTAAGTATACAAATAAAATTATACAATTTTGGGGCCTCAGCATCATTCATCTCACAGTGCCTGAAAATAAAAGTCTTCAATCAGTGTGTCCTACCCGTGTAATGACATACGGAGCTGAGACGTGGACACTGACGGCACGGCTGGCCTACAAGCTCAAAGTCGCACAGCGTGCTATGGAAATGGCTATGCTCGGTGTTTCTCTGAAGGATCGAATCAGAAACGAAGTGATCCGACAGAGAACCAAAGTCATCGGTATAGCTCATCGGTTTAGCAAGCTAAAGTGACAGTGGGCCGGTTATCCTGTGATACTTTAATATTTTAAAGTATCACAGGATAACCGAATACTATTTACTTCACTTAACGTCTTTTCATCCCGATTTGTGGGCACTTGCTAAAGCAAATGCCCACAGTTCACCAAGCGTATTTAACCCAACGTGACAGGGGGTGAGCCCATCGCCGTTATAGGGTTCACACGCCTTATGGTGTGCGGGTTTCATTACGATGTTGTCCTTCACCGTATGAGCGTTGCATTTCGTACATAGGCTCTGAAAAAGAGTCCCATTGGTACACGTCCAGTAGCCGGACTCGAACCCGCGACCTCCCGGTTATAACTCAAGAATTGACCAACTGGACCGCAGACGCTTTTCCAACTGGACCGCAGACGCTCTTATGAATGTATGAAATTCTTGCAAGGCAAACAGATTATTTCTCTTCAATACGTAACGTGCCCTTAATATTACAATTGATATAAAAAATATACCATATAGGTGCGATATGATGACGCCTCTGCCGTTACACGTGTCCATTAGACCAGTGTGTTTACACATGTGTATTATTTTACTACGTCATGTGATAATCATTTTGTGGTACACTGTCATCACCAGTGACGTAGCACTAGTCTATGAATGCGAACAATGTCTGTTACTAAGCAACATTTTAGCGATAGATGGCCATGAAACGAATGCTTCTATAGAAATTACAATAAATCGGTTACCGGGAAGTGGATCAGAGTTGCAAGATTTTATTACAGTTAAACATCGGGACAGGTTAAACTAAATAAAGTATTTTCGCCCTCAAATAAAAACCCTGAATTCATTATCACGTGATTACCTTTTTAATATTTTCTTTCCAACAGAAAACAATCATCATCAAAATCGGTTCATAAACGACAAAATTATGGGTATAAAAAAAGAATGTAAACGGTTTGAGAAAATCGCCATAAACAAAGAACCTGTAAACCAACTGTTGGAGGTAAGTAACTCAAATAGCTAAGGAAGTGTTCTATGAGTTTTTGCCATACTTCCTGTGATACTAAAACATTAATAAGGTAAAGTTATCATATTGTGACAAGTAAAAAATCCTCCAACCTTAGTTTGGTAGAAGAGATTCGACTATGACTGTACATTTGGTATGGTTTTGAAGCTCAGAGAGTCAGCTCTAAATAATGTATTAATACTTCGGTAAGCCTTTTTCTCCCGGCTAGCCCAGTTTCCCAAGTTGGGGACGAAATTTTCTACTGAATTCGTATATACTGCTTCTTTTCTTTACTTCATTTCACATATTACTCTAACGAAAGCAGCAGTGTACAGAATTAATAAACGTATGCCTATACTCAGTTTTATGACATACATTATTTTGTTTTTTTATGTCTAGAACTTTACTACCTGCAACCATTTTGTTCCGGTTGATTTTAGAAACAATTTGGTGCTTTTTTTTTTTAGAGTAGACTAGTGGTACTGTTTTTATCCGCTAATGGCTTTGATGATAAAATGTTTTGACGAAGTGTTTTGTGCCTAAATGGTCATTTACTTCTTTATCAAATTGTTCTAAATATCTATCAGTAAGTGGTAACTTTGCAACAAGATTCGCTATTATATTTTGCTTTTAATTTAACCTATAACCTCCTTGCTTCGTGGGGCAAGGTTCTCCAACTAGTAAATGCTGGGGGTGTACCAAGTTCGCTAATATAGTCAAGGATAAGGTCCCGCCATACCTGGTGAACATGTTGGCTGGTGTGTGTGTATGACGTCACTGGCACGCTAGCAGCGTCCCCGCGCGCCCGCAGCGCTCTCATCATTGGTCGCCGACCGAGACCACAAAACGGCCAGCACTGCGGAAGAAATTCAAAATTAGAATAAATAAAAAAAGAAATGTCTGAAAATCTATCTGGCCAGTTGTCGTTTAATACGTTGTTTTGAAATGCTTCCTTGACGATATATTCTTTAGCAAATCCTACCTTTGGTTTTTGTTTTAATAACCACTGGGTTTTATATTTACATAGATGAATAAAGAAAATACTGTATCAAGAATTGAAATGTGTTAATTTCATAGTTAGAAATGCTATTACAAACATATATACAGTAATAGAAAGAGCGATTGAGCAGAATCGGGGGTCAAAAGTGTTCGTACAATCTCTTGGAAGAAGCCACCTTGCGAAGTTGACCACAGCAAGTGGAGAAGTCGTCACTTCGAAGCCGTCAGTCCTTTCGGAGGTTGAAGACTTCTATGGCCGGTTGTACTCATCGCATGCATCTCGTCCTGATCCCGAAAATGGGGACTCTAGAGCCACATTGACACGCCACTTCACCGAAGACATGCCAGAAGTCAGTACTGGCGAAATTGAGATCGCTCTTAGACAGCTCAAAAACGGAAAAGCCCCAGGAGAGGATGGCGTTACAACAGAACTATTAAAGGCTGGAGGTAAACCGATATTGAGGGAGCTCCAAAGCTTTTTAACGCTGTCCTCTTCGAAGGAAGAACTCCGGAGGCGTGGAGTAGAAGTGTGGTCGTCCTGTTCTTCAAAAAGGGAGACAAAACCCTGTTGAAGAACTATCGCCCCATTTCTCTTCTAAGCCACGTCTACAAGCTGTTCTCAAGAGTGATCACAAACCGTCTTGCGCGAAGACTCGACGAATTTCAACCTTCGGAGCAGGCTGGATTTCGGAGCGGTTATGGCACCATAGACCACATCCACACAGTGCGGCAGATCATAGAGAAAACTGAAGAGTATATCCTGCCCCTGTGTCTAGCATTCGTGGACTATGAGAAGGCCTTTGACTCGGTTGAGATCTGGTCCGTTCTGGAGTCTCTGCAGCGTTGCCAAGTTGACTCGCGATACATCCAAGTGATAAGATGCCTCTACGAGGCTGCCACCATGTCCGTCCAAGTACAAAATCAGCAGACACGTCCCATACCATTGCATCGAGGAGTGAGACACGGGGATGTTATTTCCCCGAAATTGTTCACAAATGCAATGGAGAATATGTTCAAGACGCTGCATTGGAAAGGACGTGGCATCAACATCAATGGCGAACACATCTCTCACTTGCGATTTGCAGACGACATCGTCATCATGGCAGAAACGCTGCAGGACCTTCACCTGATGCTGAATGACCTAGCTGATTCTTCTCTACGGATCGGCCTACGGATGAACTTGGATAAAACCAAGGTCATGGTCAATGAACATGTTCTACCGGAACCGATTTCAGTACAAGGCACCGTTCTCGAAGTTGTTAAAAAATACGTATACCTTGGGCAGACATTGCAGTTGGGTAGGAACAACTTCGAGGACGAGGTAAACAGAAGAATTCAGCTGGGTTGGGCAGCATTTGGGAAGTTACGTCGAGTCTTAACATCAGCGATCCCACAGTGCCTGAAGACAAAGGTCTTCAATCAGTGTGTCTACCTGTAATGACATACGGAGCTGAGACGTGGACACTGACGGCACGGCTGGCCCACAAGCTCAAAGTCGCACAGCGTGCTATGGAAAGGGCTATGTTCGGCGTTTCTCTGAAGGATCGAATCAGAAATGAAGTGATCCGACAGAGAACCAACGTCATCGACATAGCTCATCGTTTTAGCAAGCTGAAGTGGCAGTGGGCCGGCCATATTTGCCGTAGAACCGATGACCGTTGGGGAAACGAGTTCTCGAGTGGAGACCGCGTCTCGGCAAACGGAGTGTAGGACGCCCTCAGGCAAAGGTGGACTGATGATATACGCAAGATGGCTGGCAGAAGCTGGATGCGAGAAGGCGAAAACAGATCACAGTGGCGTGCAATTGGAGAGGCCTATGTCCAGCAGTGGACAAGTATGGGCTGATGATGATGATGATGATGATACAGTAATATAATAATCGATTTCAAATAATATCTCATTAAGCTTTTAATGAGAGATTTAGAGATCAAAACAAAAATTAATGTCTCGGATTTGAATAATTTTTTTTCACTGGCCAAAAGAAGCGGGAAGAAACTGAAGATAGTGAGAACTCAGCTATTAAAAAAAAAAATATTTCTCTCCGACAATCCTGGCCACTACAGTGTACATGCAGCATGAAGTTACTAAAGAAAATTCCTAAAAAAAAACGTGTCAATGTGTGTAATTCTTCTCACATATTTACCACTTGTAATAATACGTTGCAACACCATTGGCCATCAATTACGATGACGGATTGTCACATTGGCGTGTTGGCCATTACCCGGTATGCCGTAAATGGTGCGCGTGCGCATCTGCGCCGAGCCATCGACCAATCATAACATGATTCACAATTACTCCTTTATGGTATGCTAAATACGAGCCTGTTAGCACTAAACAGTTATGGTTAGGCCACACCTAATGGTAATGAGAGTTCTAACTAAGGTTTGTATGGGTGGCTCTCATACAATTTTCGGATTGTTACTACGTACCGTGTATGGAAGGGTAGGTCGATGTTAACTGGTAGACAGTTTTTGTATAATGATGCTCAATTGAATAGGTACTGCTTATTATAAGGTTAATTAGGTAGTTGATTATCCGTTCAAATTATGAAAATAATAGGTAAAATTATAATATGGTGTATGGAGGAACTACATTGATTGAATTAATTTCAATAAAATTACAAAAAAAAAACAATAATCGAAAAGAAATATCCAAAAAAAGAACAAGACTGATGACGAAAAAGCTAAGACTAATGTAGTTGCATCTCTTTCCTTTCCCACTATCTTTGACAGATTGATTTTTTTTTAAGAAAGCTCCCTCTTACACTCTGATTTCTAATTCACTGCCACCTTGGTAAGCCATTACAATCAACAGTTTTTGCAACAGTAGTCTTCTAAATGTCCTTTTTGAACTCGTATCATCAAATGTTGAATAGGTAACTAATGAACAAGTGTGCTCCATCGTTGACGACATCGCTGCTTAACATCAGGCAGGATGGTGGTGAAACGCTTGTTGATTGTTGTAAAAAAAATGGTTGAAAATCTTGGTTTATCATATTGGCATAATTATAACAGTAATGATAGAGAGCGAGACACATGATTGGTCGTTTTTGCGGCAGTAAATTAGAAATTAGAGTATAGAAAATAAAAATAAATACACTTCACGCCTTTTAATCCCAAAGCGGGGTAGGCAGAGGCACTTGCTTAATAAGCAAATGCCCACGGTTCACGCGCGCCTATTTAACCCAACGTGACAGGGGGTGAGCCCATCGCCGTTATAGGGTTCACACACCTTGTGGTGTGCGGGTTTCATCACGATGTTGTCCTTCACCGTACGAGCGTTGCGTTTGAGTCCGGCTACTGGACGTGTACCAATGGGACTCTGAAAAAGAGTCCCATTGGTACACGTCCAGTAGCCGGACTCGAACCCGCGACCTCCCGGTTACGAATCAAGTATCCGACCGGATGGACTACAATAATTAGGATTAAATTTTCACTTAACCATTAAGAAGACAACATTAGCACAATGACATTTTACTAATCCACCATTAAACTCCGAACAATACAAAGGCAGCACTCACTAGGAACACAGTTCTCATAGCACTAAGACAATTAATTTCAAGCCAACTTGTTCGCCCCTATCAATGTCATCAGGTTCACAAACCATATTGCCATGCGCAGGCTTCTACGCATAGTCTGACTATGGCGCACTATTGTTTCTAGGGCCCTATGACAAGCCCTCGCTACCATATTGGCATATTGTTAAACCCCTACATGGCTGCGGACCTAATGCCCTATGACATTTCAACCGTCCCTTACACAGTGTACGCGACAGAAAGGGACGGACAGATAACCATAATGGTGGAGTCGTTTTATTCGAATTGTAAGTGGCCAGTATGTGAGTTTTTGTTTTCCGTTTTGTTGGTATTAATGTGGTTTGGAATAGTTTAAGTTAGGGATTGTAATGTTGGTATGAGTCATAGGTATTTTTATGTCTTTATTATACTAGAGACTGCGAATGCTGTGAACAGAAGCCTTGTATGTACAGTCGGCTAAGAATTTCGTCTACAATACTAAGGTGGAATGGGAGGTAAGAATGTCATTAAACACTACTATTTTTTTACTTGTCACAATGTAACAACTAAATTCTTGATGTTTTAATGAAACAGGAAGTGCTATCAAAACTGATATTCCACGACGACAGTATAGTAACAAATACGCACTTAGCAAACTTATAATAAAAAAAAACTTAAGAGAAGTGACAGAAATTTCGTAGTAAGTAAATCTGCTAAAACAAAAGGGATAAGTCGCCAAAAAGTTACGTACGGATTCTGATGAAACTATACAGCACACTTAATATAAGCAATTAAAATTAGGAAAGATTCTATTGTTTTTTTGAACTCCGAAACTACTGTAATTGATAAAATCTTTCACTTTTACTGACCTTTAATAATGTAATCCAATATGCAACAAAACGAAAAGTACACGGGCCACGGCTAATCTCCACAAGACAGAACCAAAACGTGAGTAAGAATCTTTACAGCGAGCTTTCTACAAAGTATCTAGTACCTTATAAGAACTACAACAATATGTGAGTAAAAAATCCAAAACAATAAAAAGTAAGTAAGTACTAACAACCATAATAATTCAATTCAATTAATAAAAAGATGGCTCTTATGTTTAGCTTTCGAGCCAACAATTCTGTCACAAACCACACCTCTACCGAACATATTTTCCAGTTGAGAAAACTTTTGATAAAAATTCGAAAAACGAAAACTTTTCAAATCAATGGAATGAGGGAACTCTCCAGAGGACGGGTAGTAGCGCTCTCTGTGAGTTAAATCATAACACCACTGCGATCGCCAGATCACCAAACCGCCTGCCAAGCGTGGCGATTATTGGCATTCCCCCCCAACTGCTTATGGAAATCAATGGGGGAGGCTTTCGTCCAGAAGTGGACATCATGTGGCTGATGATGATGATGAGAATTCAATATTTTTTTTTTAATCACTATGAAAAAGCGTTTGACCACCATCCTGCCTGATGTTAAGCAGCGATGTGGTCTACGATGGAGCACACTTGTTCAATATGTTCTGTTTAACAAAGAAATTCGGTTAATTGTTTGTTTTAAATACAATTCACGCCTTTTAATCCCAAAGCGGTGTAGGCAGAGGCACTTGCTAAAGCAAATGCCCACGATTCACCAAGCGTATTTAACCCAACGTGACAGGGGGTGATCCCATTGCCGTTATCGGGTTCACACACCTTGTGGTGTGCGGGTTTCATCACGATGTTGTCCATCACCGTACGAGCGTTGCGTTGTGACAATAGGCTCTGAAAAAGTTTGGTTGTGTTATTAAGCCCAATTCTTTCTTTCGTCTTATCGTCTCGTCTTGTTTTTTTTTTTCAGTGTCTTAATCTGTCTTAGTTTTAGTAGACGTGTCAAGTCCTGCACAGAGGCCGCGATAGAATAAGTATGGTACAAAACATAATAACAACAACAACATTACACCAGCATCTATTACACGGATCACCGAAAATCGGAGAGCATGTCAGTGTTCAGACAAAATTAAAAAGCGTATAGAAAACAGCTGGCTGTCATTGCCTCCGCCCAACTTTTCGGTACCCACGTCCACTTGAACAAAAACAAAAATGCATCAAATCTACCAACAATTCTTCAGCAATAGAGGTCAGTTTAGTGTGGTCAAGTGTAAGGTTGTTGTGCCTTTGTGAATGTCGATCCAAATTATGATAAGGCACGGCATTAGTTCGGCCAGAGTCTAATGGATGACGATTATACGTGGATGGAATTGTACATGAAGGTACGAAAGCTTTTATAAGTAGCTTTTGTTTGGAGTTGTTGGCGTCTGTGCTCAATTTACGCTTGTAAAGCTTAATCCTACTAATATATTACCAATAACAAAGTTTAACTAAACTTAAATATTTGTTGTTATTTCTAAGAAAAACTGCAGCATTTATACTGGTATTTATCCATACAAATATTATAAATGCGAAAATAACTCTGTCTATCTGTCTCGTATTCACGCCAAAACTACTGAACCGATTTAAATACCATTTTACTAAATAACGTTTCCCCGCATTTTCGCCATGCCATAGTAAATGTTGTTTATATTGATAAGCGTGTGTATGTGTGATAAATATGTCTAAGACCATTGCTCGGGGTTCTTTTACACGCAGTATACGCCAAGTCCGTTGCATAAGATGGGTAGGAAGATATCACGGACTTCCACTTGCCAGTCTACTTCTTAACAAAATCATCTGCATAAAAAAATACTATAAAATGCCACATCCAAAACAATGAGCGAGCACGCTCCGTGTATCTCAGAAGAACATTCGTAGTCTATTGTCAATTATGAGGCAAAGACATTCACTCACTAAACATAACCCACCGTGACACAATATGATGTAGATTTTCATTAAGCTATGATACATTAGTTATGGTTGGGAAATACGAGCATTTTTTTTTAGTGACCTTAAGCATGGGCACAATGTGAATTATATTTCCGGTTTTTGTTACGTAGGTTAAGTTCCTAGCACAGGTTTGTCCTAAAATTAAAACACTTATTATATTTGCTGGACTAACCTAGCCTCCTTTACGTTTTAATGGTTCAGAAATGACGTTGATAATTAAAAGAACTTAAACATGTACTCTTTCTATACCCAAAACGGGGTAGGTAGAGTGGGCACTTGCTAAGCAAATGCCCGCGATTCACCAATTAAGAACTTATAAGCACCATTTGTAAAGGTATGACTTGACAATATATCTAATAAACTCAATAACATTTCTTAAAGTGAGTATTTAGTACAGTATTAAAGGTAGACAAAAAAACGAACGGAATAATTTGCACCAAGAAGGATATTGTTGAAACAAAATAATAAAAAAACAGTTTTAAGAAAAAAGAAAGAAACGCAAACAAGGAAGCATTCCAGCCACAAAGACCACCTGCATCCAACCCTCCTTTAGGTAAGTAACTGCTAATTGTCCGTGTTAATACACTCCACTTACCACAAGGCACCCTGGCCTCAAACACAGGTCCAATGCTAATGTGTTATAAAAAAAAAGTTTTGGGGGTAAATAATCATGGCGGAACGAAAAAGTTACTAAGGTCACGGACCTGTTTGGTGCGTGTTATTGTTCTTTTTCCTTTTTTAGAAGAAAACATAAATTGTTTGCTGCCAGTAATTTTTCCATTTACATGTTTTTCACTATCGCAGATTAGTTGAGAAAAAATTGAAATCATAATCATACAGGCACTAAACTTAACATTATTTATGTTAAACCAATAAGAAGATCATATTTTCGTCAGCGATTTCTATAGACTTCCGTTGACTAATGATTATGTTTGAGTGTTTGATACAATGTCTATAATATCTAATGTAAAGTCACACCATGATGTCAACTGGCATTCATTCGATTGCTTAAAAAAGTGTTTTTAACTACTCATAGAATGTTTTTGTGTTCGGTGTCAATTATGCAGCCTATATGACTATTAAGTCATACACTTCACGCCTTTTATAGTCCCAAAGCGGTCAAGGAAGAGGCACTTGCTAAGGAAATGCCCACTGTTCACCGAGCGTATTTAAACCAACGGGATAAACTATACTTTTTATTGGATAGTATTTAAACGTGCATCAAAAAAGTCTAACCTAACCTAACCAAAATACTGACTTAGCAACAAAATTACTGATTTGGTCTTATAATTGCCATTCTGATGATAACTTTGGCTTTTTAGGTGTGCAAGTTAGTAATTTTGATGTACAGTTTATTATTTTCCCTTTTTAATTATAAAAAAATGCGAATTATCATTAATGTACACCCTAATTGTATACGTTTAGTCGGCCTTAAATCTGGTCTACCGCATGTCACTCATTCACACACTTGTGTTATGGAATTCAGACAACGAAATATACTTACTTAATATTTATTTTTCTCCTAAACACATACTTATCCTTTTATAATCAGCCATACACATTCAACAAGTACTTCAAAGCATGAGCTTTTAGATTGATTATTGATGACAATTACCTGTCCGCGGTGAGAATCGAACCCACGACATGCTGACGGACCCATTCAAAGAAAATTTAAAAAAATGTTTTAGTGACAAAGAAAGTACCATAAAAAATAATGGAGCACTTTTTTGGCCGACTGTACTAGCGATCGAACAAAATATTACACGACAGCAAAGAGTACAAGTACCTAAGTAGGTACATATAAGGCAATAATGCAGTACACAAAATGTCAAAACAAACATTTTAATTGCATGCTAGCTAGCTAACTAACAGGTTTATAAATCTCAGATTAGATCATCACATATGCTCATCGCCGTATATCCTAGTATGGGATATTTATTACACAAAACCATACAGCGCACCTAACATCGGCTCGCACGGCAAGACTTGCGTCACATACACATAATGTTAATTATTATATCGTTTTTAATAAATCTAAAGTTTTTTTTAACTGAGTATATCGAGTACAAACAAAGATAAGCGTTGAGCTTATCACTACATAGTATAAAACAAAGTCGCCTCCCGCTGTCTGTCCATAGTATGCTTATATTTTAATGCGGTTTTTTTAACCAACTTAAAAAAAATAGAAGATTCTCAATTTGTCGGTATATTTTGTAACAATACGAAAAAGACTTACTCTTCTTCTCTCTTTCAGAGTGAAAGAGTAAGAGGAAATATTTTACCTTACCGCGTGGTGTGGCATAGATGGACCCAAAATGTCGTTTCGGTAGTAAAAGTGACGGTTTGAATCCAGAAGTACATCAAATCCCATACATTTTGATGGGAAACAGATATACTAAATGTACAGCGTGCCTTGCAAGTCTATAGTTGTGAAGTCAAAGATATATTAGGAAATGAAAGAGATGCAAAATCACTTTTCCGTAAAAAACTATTAATTGGGGCTTAGATTGACAATTTAAGGGTGTTGTAGGTTAACTCATTCCCGGACAATAAACGCCTATAGGCGTCATAACAATTAAACATCTATTGTGTCTATTTTACTGTCCGCAAATGTGTTAATATCCATAATCACCTTAGTGTTGCGGATATCCTTTAACCATTTCGGGGACATATTCCGCCTGTCGACGTCATAGCAATAAAGCTTTTATCGTTTTATGCATTAAAAGTTATAGCGTTAACTGACTAAGTACATAGTTGAATGAAAGGCGCACATTTGACCATGTTTTGAGACCTTTACTAGTAGCGCAGTATGGATATTCTGGCTTTATAAATACCACAGTTACTGTCTTTAATCGATTGTCCTCAAAAGTGTTAAGTCGCATTTTACGAGAGTCAAATACGAGTGGTAAGCTTTTGAGCATTTGCTTAATACTGGGCATGTGCTTCTGCCTACTGTGCTCTGACATTAAAAGGTGGATAATGTTTTTTTAAAATACCTACTAAAAGTATTTACACATTTGCATACATACACTCACGTCGTAATCCCAGAAGAGGATAGACAGAACCTTAGGATCACAAGAACCCTTCGACTTCGACTAATAAGAAAATAAATGTCAATATGGACCTTCAGTTTCAAGTTGCTAGCCTGAATAAACCTAACTGTTCAGATCCCATGGTCGACTCCTACGACATACCATGAATAAAGGCAGCTGGTGTATTTTATTTACATCCCAGATCTGCATGGGATAAAGCTACCAAATCTATATATATATATATAAAAGAAAGTCGTATTAGTTACACTATTTATAATGCTTAGCTTAGAACCGGGAGACGGACATAGGATACTTTTTACCACGATCCTGTTGGTCGCGTCGCTATATAGAGGGTCATATAGTTTGTATGAAATACTGAAATTACGCGAATGAAATCGCGGGGCGTCCACTAGTGATAATATAAATACACTTGACGGGTCGACCTTTCTTTTATCGTGGGGAAATCCGTTATGGGTACCGCTGCTAGCGCAGACAACGGCGAGGTTATGTGGGACTCGAACCCACTAAAACCCCAGTGTGTTATTGCAGGGGCCTCCGGAACAGTCTGAGCCACTATATCCAAGGTATAGGCGCTTGGCACTTACAAATCATCTCCAGGATGGGGAGCGATCGACTAGTCCCCCAGATCACGATGTCGTGCAGGTCGACCTGGTACAATTTTGTGGCAGATTATTTTTTTTTAGTGACGTCATATTATCGTAACATCTGGCCTCTTGTGACAAGAATTTCAGTCCGCCCGATTTACCACTTATAATAATATAATATTTAATATTCTCATACAACTTATTTTCTTAATTACTCATTAATTAGTTTGAAGTGTCTGAAGTTTCTGAAGTCACCCTGGAGTTTTAAAAACTTACTGAAAAAATATAACTGACAGAAGTCACCCTGGACACCGACTAGCGACATCTAGATTAGAAATCGCTTAAATTAGTCGCGGGTGAATAGGTACCGAATGAACAAGTGTGCTCCATCGTAGACCACATCGCTGCTTAACATCAGGCAGGATGGCGGTCAAACGCTTGTGATAAAAAAATATATTTTTAGTTTTATTATGAGTTTGAAAATTCCCCATTGAGATAGAGAAAAAATATCTTCGACGAATTTACCAACAGTGTATCGGTGAATAGTTCCCAGAGCCTTTCCTTGTGTTATGGATACATTTGGATAAATTTGGATAAATTTGGATAAATTTGGATAAATTTGGATAATATTTGGATAAATTTGGATAAATTTGGAGACATGATGTCACCTAGGTTGCGTCTGAGACTTCACCTTTATTGATTTATTTTAATACTTTATTGCACTAAAATTGTACAAAGGCGAAGTTAATGCTATACAAAGCATTCTCTTCCAGTTAATCTTGGGCTATGCGGTGTGGTTAAGGTAGGCATATGTTTTTTGGAAATAATGTCCCTGAATGTAACCTTTATGTCTCTAAATTTTGTGAGTTTACGTATGTATTTTTTGTACGAAATTCCCACGGGAACGAAACGAACCGTAAGTAACTTCACAGAGCATAGAATATTTTTAGTAAGAACGTGGAATGGGTCAAGTATTCGACCAGGTCACTGTTGATTAAATTAAAAATGCTTCAATAATTCTCAATATTATGTAGATTTTATGAAGCACTTAGTTTTAGAAAATTAAATTGGTAATTAAGGGGTAGACAGAGACAGTACTAAAGAGCCGCCACCAATTGACTCTAGGTCGCACAGCGTGAGCTCGTCACTGGTAATAAAGATAAAGTTACACACCTTTTGGTGTGCCGATTTGTATCAGAACGATGGTTTGTTTACAATTATGAGTGAAAGTGTGTTTTAAAAATTACTCAAATGAAATTGTTTTTTGGAAGACACATAATTAGTATGTAAATTATTTGAAAATTAGAATATGGTTTCTTCAAATGTAGAGATTGGGAAGGCATTTTCCCAGCAGTGGGTTTTCTCATGGAATAGATAATATTATAATATCGTCAGTTAGACATACTTACATGATATTTATTAAGAAATAAGCTGCGCCCCGCTGTGTTACCCGCTGTTTATTCCGTTTACTTAACAAAATCAATTTGTTTTACTTCTCTCAGTTGACAATTACTTGTAAATAAAAAGTAAGTATCTAATGCAGTACCTTAAACGTCGTAGAATAAATCCAGCTATAATGTCACAACAAATAATAAAAGTATAATTTTATAAAATAAGTAATTTAAATATGAATCTTTATTAATAAAACTCAAAGTCTTGACTGTTTCATTAATATCTGACTCATCTACACAAAGCTGAATATTCCATTGATGATCTTTAGACATAGACATTTATTTATTTTTGCTAAAAAACACACAAACAACAATTCAGTACAATGGACTACATGAGATACTTGATGACTTTACGTGAGATAAGGAAAGATTTTTTAAAATTCGGCATGAATTTAAAAACAATCTTTCTTCTTTCTATCTTTCTAAGGGGGTAAAAAGTGGGGTGGAAGTTTATATGAAAGAAACATTACACAACAGTCGTTGCATCTCTTTCGTTTTCAATTATCTTTGACAAATTGTTTTTTTTTTAGAATATTGCTCATTACTACTGACTTTTACAGATAAGTATAATGTGTAACTAACTACATAAACACTATTAAATTTATGTCTTCGAAACAGAAATCATAGTTCTGATAGACACATTAACATCGCATACAATTATTTCAGAAATAACTCCTGTCTTCAAGACATACCTACTCCGGTACTCATTGTGATGCATTCGGAGAGAAACAACATCGAAATAACCATTTTGAATACTATAAAGAGACCCTACACTGCATACAGTTCACTACAAGGTACGTTTACTTCATACCGTATAACTCATTTAGACCGCAAGAGTCGAGAGTACAAAAAAAAGAACGAAAGAACGAAAAAAAAACAACGAAGTGAACGAGATGCGCTCCGTACCCAGATCTCGGTCAGGAGCCGGACTCCTTTTGTTTCGAGAATCAGCCAGCAAAGCCTCGAATCTAGATTCTGTTTTTCGAATTTTATTTCTCCTTTTTTTCACCCTTTTTCGAAAAAGTTTATTGTCTCCGGCCAGTGAGTGCGGTGAAAAAAAAAACAAACAAATAAACAATCGACGGTGGCTTATGGCTCTTCATTGATATGCGGACGTTCGAAATTTAAATATTCCCGCGCTGTATTGAAACAATGTTTTTCTTTTAATCTTTCTCTACGTAGCAAAAATGCTCGTGGACATTTCGAAACCTGAATCATGTGTACAGGATATGTAGCGTCGCCTTAGTAATGCTTTGAAACCTATTAAATCACAGAATAAATTTACTTCGGACATATTATTATACCAATTTATCATTGTCGACATAAAAATAAGGTTTTACAAATATTTAGATCGAAAGAAATTTAATTACCTATCTATAAAACAGAGGTCATGGGTCAGATAGAATCGAGTACTTAACTGTAAAAAGTGACACATGTGGTTGAATTTATTTATTTTGTTTATGTCCTGGATGTGCTTTTTTCGTCAAAAGACAGCCTTGTGGTGGGCGTCTGTTTCACTATGAAAATGAAATATTTCTGTCTATAATTTATTTTGTAGTCTAATAAAAAATTTAAATGTAGCAAATGCTCTCTTGTCACTAATCATCAATAAGGTGAGGTAAATTCTGCCATTTAAAAATAAACGAGTTTCAAACTTGGAGTAGAACGAACTCACAAACTTTTGAACTTGCATACCAAGCTTTCTGTGTAGTTACCAACAACCTTGATTCTTATAAATATAATCCATCTTACTAATAAATAATTTGTGCACTGTGTAACTTACACACATCAAGGAAATATCACATAATAAAAAAAACAAAATACTGAGTAAGAAAGTATTTTAAGAAAAAATATTCATAGACTAAGATTTAATCTATAAATATGACTTATAGTGATGACTATAATAAACGATTTGAAATTCACAAAATCAAAATATTACTTAATATTTAAAAATGTTAATTTAACCTACAAAATGTTTATTATTTTTAACGTAAACAAGGTATGCGTCATTTGAGTTCTCACTATTTACAATTTTAAAATTTTATTCGAAATTGATAAAAATCTTTATACGGCCAAAAGGTTGTATTACCTACTCCTAGTTTTGGTTAAAAAAGGTAACTTTAGTAACCACCATTATTTCCATAGATAAACTGTCAAACTCTACGAAAATATTAATAACCCAGACATTTTATGAAGCCAATTTGTTAATTAATTGAACTGGCGTTTTATAAAACTCTGGTAGGTACTTTACCTCTAGTACTAGCTGACTCGAGCTGACTTCGTAACGGCACATTATGTTATATTTAAATCTAAATACACGCATCAAAAGTGTCTAGGGATCAAGTACATGTTAGAAGATTGCAATCAAGGAATATATTTTACAAAAAAATTATTCATAATTTATTCAAAATGTGGTGATAAGTCATTGATACAGGCATGGGGAATTGGGTAGGAGACCAATCCAAAAGATTAGATTTGATTTAAATAAATTAGATATTTTTAGGACGGCGTGGCGCCATCTTGGCATCATCTTCTTTCTGTAAGTAAGATATTTCTAGAACTAAAAATGTTCTTAATCCCTAGACACTTTTGATGTGTGTATGTAAAAGGAGAAACTGACTGACTGACATATCAACGTACAGCCCAAACGACTATACGTAGGCTTCTGAAATTTGGATGGGACGTAGCATAGGTAACGTTGGGATACTAAGAAAGGAATCCCCGAAATTCCTACGGGAACGGGAATTAACGCGAAATCATTTTGTATGAAAAATCTGAACCGCTCAAGTTAGATGCTTGAAATTTGTGATGGAGATTGCAGATCTAAGGTATCTGCTTATATAAACTTAAAGCTTAGTTGCAACAGGATATAGTATAATATAGTAGTTAAATATATTTACATTTATCGACCTTCCTTACTATTTCAATTTCTTGACAGATATTTACCGAAAAGAGTATCTACAAAATACCTATTAGTTACTGACTAGTTTTTAAACAACAACAATAAATAGATATTGAAAAATATATAAATAATTTAGTTT